>CM053783.1:406583902-406853902 GCA_028749045.1 Cupressus sempervirens | reverse complement strand
AAGAAACTAGTAGATCTTTGGAAAAATATAGGTTTTGACCATATCAGATGTTGGAGATGAAAATGATCTTCCAAACAGGGTGATGCATGCTGAAATACTGATGGTGGTGAAGGAGCATAATGCAGAAAGAAAGTTGATGATAAAAGAAATTTGGTGTAGAGGTCTTCATTAAAAGTGTGAATGAGTCCAATCACAATCCTTAAAGGAAAATTTATACCTTCTAAGTCTCTTTAATACTCCTTTCTCACACACTCAAACTTTCCACAAACTCTGAAGACAATTTCCTCAATCTTCTTCACAAATTTCACAAAGTGACTTTAAAAGCCTACTTTGAATCCTAGGGTACAAACTTTCAAATGACCACAACCCAACTCCTTTAATCTAAACAAGACTTGGAAATCTTCAAGGGATACACAAGGATCAAGTTTCTACGATAGTTTAGACTTCCCAACTTCTACAACTATCAAATGCACTAAGATGCCTAATTGCTCCTAGTATTACTTTTATGAGTTTTAGGGTAACAACTTGGAAATTTACAAAATAACCTGGTAAAAAATTATATTTTTAAACACCCTTTTGGGCCTTTTATCTATCCCCCAAAATTTAAACTTCACAACCTCCTCCAACACCCCTAAATTCACACAAGCTTCTCAAACCTAATTGAACAAAAGAGGCTTGGAACAGTTGGAAAATAGGAAGAATGGATTCATAGTCATAAAAAATGATGTGAAAACCCTTCATCCAACTAACTTGAACCTAAAATTTTTTTTACAAAGTTCTATACTTCCATCTCTTTTTTTACCTTATAAACCCTCACCAAATTGGTTGAATACATGTGAACATTCAATGTAAGGCTTGTCCATAGGACCTTTAGATATACTAATGCAAATCTACTATTAAGGAATCTATTAGTAAATGTTTGAACCTTCTAAATTTTAGGAAGCCGTTTCATTCAAACCATGGATTTGCAAGTTAAGACCAAAAAGCCATGCAAAACCTCTATTTTAGGGTATGATGTTGCAACTTTATTAAAAGAGAGACATCTCCCTCAAAACATAACAATAATGAATGAAAAAAAATGTAATAGAATTAAGATTCAAAACTCTATCTATTCATGCCATTTTATCTAGTCAACCAATCTATACTATTCTATACACACAATAAATTCTCATAAAGTTTTCATGTTTCTCCTTAAATTTGATTTTTTCATACAATACATCACACACCTCTAGTTTTTTTCCAAAGTGTGCATAGATAAATATGTCATTCCCGATAGTTACAACTAATATTTGAAAGGTTAGAGCCATTGATCATTTGATCTTTTACCTTCCTACAAACCTTATTAAGGTAAAATGATATGAAAAACACTTCCAAGTATCCTATTTATTCAAATGTGCAATTTTTACACCCTTTTGGACTAATCAAACTTAGGTTTATAAGCACACTGAAAATTCCTTGACCAAAAATAGGGTTATTTTCTTATTACATATAAAATGAAAATAAAACATCCTTTTGTGTTGATCATTACATATTTTCCCAAATGTCTCCATATATCTTGATCCACTTTGTGCCTTGGCTCCCTGTACCAAAATGGAAAAACTTAAAGAACAAGTCAGGAAAGTATACAATGGGAACTCTGAGATTAAGAAGGATGGGAGTGATGAAGAAACCCCTTGGTAGGAGGGAAAGGAAGAGATTCTTGTAGAATAGAAGTTGTTCCTAAATAATTTGAAATCCATGCAGAGAATGACAATGGACACCAAACTTGATCTTCCTATTTATAGTGGGAAGATGGATCTAGAGGAAGTAATGAGTTGGATTGATGCATTCACTAGATTCATTGATCATGAGGAGATACATGAGCATCAAAAATTGAAGATAGAAAAATCTAAGTTGGAGGGATCAACCTTAACTTGGTGGAATTTCACTTAAGTAGAGAGAGTGAAGATGGAGAAGAGTCAAGTAAGTACATGGAAGAATATGGTGACCTTGGTGAAGGAAATCTATGTACTTGAGGACTATGAAATTTTACTTGGGTACATGCACCACATTGTAGTGCCAAAGGGGTGTATAATTTCTAAAATTCAACAAGAATTTGAACATAGTTATGCACAAATTTTTGAAAAATGGCAAAGAAAAAAGTTGCAGTTCTTTGGATCTAGTTTCTAAACTACTAATTTTGTTTCAAAATAATTTAGTTTTAGGTCCTCAAAAAGGGGGCCAGAGTGAAATGACCCTAGCTATAAAGGTCACTAAATCCCAATATTGTACCGTGGCAATTCGTCAAATAGTTTGCAAACACTAAAATAACCCCAACCAAAATACTAAACTTCATGGGTTTGACATTTCGTCAAACAGTTAGCTGACTAGCTCTGATACCACTGAAAGAGTCCTGCTGGCTCTCTAGAATGGTGTTGGATGAATGTTTTTTCATTTATTATTTGTATACAAGTACTTAAACAAATAACATGTAAATTAAACAAACTGAGATCAATCCTTGAATTGCAATTATTGGTTATTACAACTATAGCTTATAACAAATAGCTAACTGGGCACCTGAAACGTTCGTTGGTATTTGAGTTCCATGCCAACTCTGATTGTGGCAACCAGGGTTGCTAGCAGATGTCGGTGCTGGTAGTATGAGTTTAAATGCTAGACGTCTAACCAAATTTGCACACCAAACTGGAAATGCTAACCCCCTGAATATGACAGTCTGAGCTAACTCTTAATCTGTAGTCTGGTCGATACTTCATCTAGCTGTCGGAATAACTCCCCCGTGCCTTGATTGTTAATTTCGGGTCAGAAAGCCAAGTACTGGTTCATGAGTGCTAGCGATGGAACAAATTATCTTCAAAGGAATCCCATGACTGGTGCGTGAGTTCGCACTATCATTTGTTCTGCCGGTAACAAGTTCCAACTTCGTCCTATTGCTATTGCCGTAGATTCAAACTATGCACTGACATTATTTGCTCCATATTTTGACGTGGCTGCTGATGTATTGATCTTTGTTTAGATGGTACCCTCACTGCCCAAACGCTTCTGCAATTGGGCCCGACTGTGGATCTTTTTCTGTCTGATGTTTTTGCCAAGGTTCGGATGCGGATGTCTGAACAATGTACATGCAATGTGTTGTTCGCATGACAGAGCTTGCCTGGGGTTATGTGTCCCTTCCTTCGATCTGCACTTGGTTAGCTGCGGGAGAGCAGTTTCTGAACAGAGTCAGGAACGGGGTCTGGACTAGTTGCCGGCCCATACAAATGCACCCCGACCCCCAATATAGTTATGTAGTGATTTAACCCTAGCTCTGGCCCAAAAATTTTCCCAAGTCCTGTGAAATTCACTAATCCTTAAACAATGACGAAAAATGCATGAGGATTGTGAGTCATCGATACCACACCAAGACCGCGCCCTCCAGCCCGACTTTAATTAAATTGCCTTCGGCTTGTCTTTGAGGCACAACACCCTTGTTGATATCCGCTGGCTATTGATCAAGCATGAAAGTCATCTTCAGTTCTTTGGTCCTGAAATGCCTATGCAATTTATATATTTCCAATCGTTGCTGATACGGATGGATCTCAATCTTGGCTGACAAAGAACGAAGGCGATCCTATATTGCAGCTATCTCTATTCTACAAATAATTCACACAATGCTCCTTCCACGTTGGCCCTTGGCCCTAGATTCTGCCTTGATGAAATGACTGTAACGTCACCTCCAATCTGCAATAATTCAGATGATATTTCACACCCTCAAAATTGCACACCAATTGAGAGTTATCATTCTCAATAGCCAACTGTGACAATTGCATAAACCCTAGGTTCCACAATGCACCCGTGATTGAATCACAAACTGAAAATCAAAGAGAGATAATCAACTGCCTGATTCGAATGGAGCCCCGGGGTGCCTATTTATTCTTTTCCCTCCATCCTCTCCAGAGACTTCTAGAACATTTTTTGATCTTATCCCTCAAGTGACTTTATTAAATATTTTCCAAGTCACTTTATTAAATATAAAGTTATCTTTTAATAACTATTTATTTAATTAAAATAATTAATTAGTCATCCTTGGACAACCATTAATTAAATTAATTAAATCGAACTGTCACCAAAAATTGGGGACATGACAGTCTGCCCTTCCTGAAATTGCTTGTCCCCAAGCAATGGTTGAACCATGACCCAATCAGTCTGCCTGGATCCCAAATGTAAATCTGTGTATCATCCCAATCTGCATCATACTCCCATGGAGAAATCATCAATACCAGTAACTGAGAAACTATACTCAACATCCAAACAACTGACACTTCTGATGAAATCATCTGAAAACCAACTGTAGATGCCGGTAGAAGAAAACATTCTGCGGAACTCAAGCCAGCTGAAACATCAACTCTATCAAAACTCAAACCCCTGTCAAAAAGACACCTGCACCCAACTGCATTGTAAATATGACAACCACAGGTACCTGAATCATTGCCATCAAATCCAATCTCTGAAAAACTACTCCAGGTGTGTCGATGCTGCAGGCTGAGTAACTTGCTACTACCAATTTTATTTTCAAAAGATGGTGCCAATCTATCCCCTAATGGATGGTAAGAAACTGGAGCTAATCTACATCTGCGTGAAATAAAATCTTCTATCTCTGTGTCAAAAGAAAAATGATGAGCGTACCCTACCATATAATGCCGGTAAGAACCTCCAAACTCTGCTGCTGGCTCATCATCACTGAATTGGGAATCAACAGATGGCTCCATTTTCTGACTCCAAGTGACTGTAGGCTGGATAGGATCCCGTGCATTTTACTCAACAAACCCTTCCTCGAGATCCTTGTGAGGTAGCATAATAGCAAGGACCCCTATAATCTTCTCAACCAATCTACAAATAACACTAGTATCATGGATGAGAACACCTTCTGTCACTTCATGCGAGTCCAAATGAACACATGCACTATCCAGCAAATATTCCATGAACGGTTCAGTGCAGTAAAAATTATATGAGGAAACATTAACATACTCCCCTTTACACCACAACTGGTCCTCCTATAAGGGTGGCATACTCAACTATACCACACTATCAACTATCTGAGAAGAATCAATATGGAGACTTGACTCTACTAGTATCCCAAACTCATTAGGACCAGCTACTACCAAATCTTGAATATGTGTGTCAGCCTCAACAATATGCTCCTTAGTAGTAACTGCGGAAGTGTACTTACCATCATCCACCTCAGTAGTCAAATGAACTGGTGCTGGGGCCGGTTTTGACCGCAAACGCTCCAACTCCACGGTCACCTCCTTCAACTGAAACTGCAACTTTTGTAGATCCTACCGTGTGTCCTCTAAAGCCTCAGTAGTCGCTATGAGCTCTTGGGAAAGCTCACTCACCTCCTCTTCATGATCCAAGAGTGCCTCATAGGCTGTACTTCCCCACTCAACCAAGTGAACACGGTAGGCTACCAATCATAAATAATCCTGCTTCAAAATCCGAACAGCTTCGCGCAAGGCGTGAATCTCTGCCAAAGAAAAGTAACCACTTCTGGACTCATCAATCATAGAAGAACCCCAACCAGTAATGGCCAACAAATGACAAGCAGTATCAAAATGCTCACAAGCGATAGCAATGTCTCGCTCACTAACTTTCAACTGGCTAGTCACACGATGGCTTTGGCTAAACTGTCTCCAACAATCTTCTTCTGGAGCTCTTAAAGGAGTATCCTCAATATTAACATCCATATCTCGTGAATCATCTCCAAGGTCCATATCAATATCCAAATTGTCAAAAATTGTAGTACTGCTGTCAAGCTCTTTTGTACCCAAAGAAACTGTCAAAGAAGCTATGTCTTCAAAACTGTCCATTTCATCCTCCTGGATGTTATCAAGGTAAAAACGATCCTGGGACTCATCTGTACATGCTTCCAAATATGAAAAATCTTCAACACCCTTCAGCAAGAATGGTCAACTAGAAATATGAACCAAACCCAACAACGGTGCATAAATACTAATACCAACATTGGACAAACTGCTGGTACAAGGAAAGACAACACTGTGTATTCTGCTAATCAAATCCATGATAGCACTCAAAAAAACATTGCTACTATTAAGTGTTAAAGATCTCCAGTTAACTGAACCCCAAATGCCCCTAAAACATTCTTGAGTCCATATCCGTAAACAAGGAACAGCTGGTAACTCAAGCAAACTCCTTACCTGAGTAATGTGACCAACTAACTTCACATACCTGTCTGTCATTGTCCTTGTATCCTAGATGTGAATGCTAGATGAATGTGCAACATTATCAGCAACCACATATGAACATCTTACTGCAGTTGGGTGCAGGTGTCTTTTTGACAGGGGTTTGAGTTTTGATAGAGTTGATGTTTCAGTTGGCTTGAGTTCCGCAAAATGTTTTCTTCTACCGGCATCTACAATTGGTTTTCAGATGATTTCATCAGAAGTGTTAGTTGTTTGGATGTTGAGTACAGTTTCTCAGTTACTGGTATTGATGATTTCTCCACGGGAGTATGATGCGGATTGGGATGATACACAGATTTACATTTGGGATCCAGGCAGACTGATTGGGTCATGGTTCAGCCATTGCTTGGGGACAAGCAATTTCAGGAAGCCCCAACCAAAATACTAAACTTCATGGGTTTGACATTTCGTCAAACAGTTAGCTGACTAGCTCTGATACCACTGAAAGAGTCCTGCTGGCTCTCTAGAATGGTGTTGGATGAATGTTTTTTCATTTATTATTTGTATACAAGTACTTAAACAAATAACATGTAAATTAAACAAACTGAGATCAATCCTTGAATTGCAATTATTGGTTATTACAACTATAGCTTATAACAAATAGCTAACTGGGCACCTGAAACGTTCGTTGGTATTTGAGTTCCATGCCAACTCTGATTGTGGCAACCAGGGTTGCTAGCAGATGTCGGTGCTGGTAGTATGAGTTTAAATGCTAGACGTCTAACCAAATTTGCACACCAAACTGGAAATGCTGACCCCCTGAATATGACAGTCTGAGCTAACTCTTAATCTGTAGTCTGGTCGATACTTCATCTAGCTGTCAGAATAACTCCCCCGTGCCTTGATTGTTAATTTCGGGTCAGAAAGCCAAGTACTGGTTCATGAGTGCTAGCGATGGAACAAATTATCTTCAAAGGAATCCCATGACTGGTGCGTGAGTTCGCACTATCATTTGTTCTGCCGGTAACAAGTTCCAACTTCATCCTATTGCTATTGCCATAGATTCAAACTATGCACTGACATTATTTGCTCCATATTTTGATGCGGCTACTGATGTATTGATCTTTGTTTAGATGGTACCCTCACTGCCCAAACGCTCCTGCAATTGGGCCCGACTGTGGATCTTTTTCTGTCTGACATTTTTGCCAAGGTTCGGATGTGGATGTCTGAACAATGTACATGCAATGTGTTGTTCGCGTGACAGATCTTGCCTGGGGTTATGTGTCCCTTCCTTCGATCTGCACTTGGTTAGCTGCGGGAGAGCAGTTTCTGAATAGAGTCAGGAACGGGGTCTGGACTAGTTGCCAGCCCATACAAATGCACCCCGACCCCCAATATAGTTATGTAGTGATTTAACCCTAGCTCTGGCCCAAAAATTTTCCCAAGTCCTGTGAAATTCACTAATCCTTAAACAATGACGAAAAATGCATGAGGATTGTGAGTCATCGATACCACACCAAGACCGCGCCCTCCAGCCCGACTTTAATTAAATTGCCTTCGGCTTGTCTTTGAGGCACAACACCCTTGTTGATATCCGCTGGCTATTGATCAAGCATGAAAGTCATCTTCAGTTCTTTGATCCTGAAATGCCTATGCAATTTATATATTTCCAATCGTTGCTGATATGGATGGATCTAAATCTTGGCTGACAAAGAACAAAGGCGATCCTATATTGCAACTATCTCTATTCTACAAATAATTCACACAATGCTCCTTCCACGTTGGCCCTTGGCCATAGATTCTGCCTTGATGAAATGACTGTAACGTCACCTCCAATCTGCAATAATTCAGATGATATTTCACACCCTCAAAATTGCACACCAATTGAGAGTTATCATTCTCAATGGCCAACTGTGACAATTGCAAAAACCCTAGGTTCCACAATGCACCCGTGATTGAATCACAAACTGAAAATCAAAGAGAGATAATCAACTGCCTGATTCGAATGGAGCCCCGGGGTGCCTATTTATTCTTTTCCCTCCATCCTCTCCAGAGACTTCTAGAACATTTTTTGATCTTATCCCTCAAGTGACTTTATTAAATATTTTCCAAGTCACTTTATTAAATATAAAGTTATCTTTTAATAACTATTTATTTAATTAAAATAATTAATTAGTCATCCTTGGACAACCATTAATTAAATTAATTAAATCGAACTGTCACCAAAAATTGGGGACATGACAGTCTGCCCTTCCTGAAATTGCTTGTCCCCAAGCAATGGTTGAACCATGACCCAATCATTTTGCCTGGATCCCAAATGTAAATCTGTGTATCATCCCAATCTGCATCATACTCCCGTGGAGAAATCATCAATACCAGTAACTGAGAAACTATACTCAACATCCAAACAACTGACACTTCTGATGAAATCATCTGAAAACCAACTGTAGATGCCGGTAGAAGAAAACATTCTGCGGAACTCAAGCCAACTGAAACATCAACTCTATCAAAACTCAAACCCCTGTCAAAAAGACACCTGCACCCAACTGCATTGTAAATATGACAACAACCATAGGTACTTGAATCATTGCCATCAAATCCAATCTCTGAAAAACTACTCCAGGTGTGTCGATGCTGCAGGCTGAGTAACTTGCTACTACCAATTTTATTTTCAAAAGATGGTGCCAATCTATCCCCTAATGGATGGTAAGAAACTGGAGCTAATCTACATCTGCGTGAAATAAAATCTTCTATCTCTGTGTCAAAAGAAAAATGATGAGCGTACCCTACCATATAATGCCGGTAAGAACCTCCAAACTCTGCTGCTGGCTCATCATCACTGAATTGGGAATCAACAGATGGCTCCATTTTCTGAATCCAAGTGACTGTAGGCTGGATAGGATCCTGTGCATTTTGCTCAACAAACCCTTCCTCGAGATCCTTGTGAGGTAGCATAATAGCAAGGACCCCTATAATCTTCTCAACCAATCTGCAAATAACACTAGTATCATGGATGAGAACACCTTCTGTCACTTCATGCGAGTCCAAATGAACACATGCACTATCCAGCAAATATTCCATGAACAGTTCAGTGCAGTAAAAATTATATGAGGAAACATTAACATACTCCCCTTTACACCACAACTGGTCCTCCTATAAGGGTGGCATACTCAACTATACCACACTATCAACTATCTGAGAAGAATCAATATGGAGACTTGACTCTACTAGTATCCCAAACTCATTAGGACCAGCTACTACCAAATCTTGAATATGTGTGTTAGCCTCAACAATATGCTCCTTAGTAGTAACTGCAGAAGTGTACTTACCATCATCCACCTCAGTAGTCAAATGAACTGGTGCTGGGGCCAGTTTTGACCGCAAATGCTCCAACTCCACGGTCACCTCCTTCAACTGAAACTGCGACTTTTGTAGATCCTACCGTGTGTCCTCTAAAGCCTCAGTAGTCGCTATGAGCTCTTGGGAAAGCTCACTCACCTCCTCTTCATGATCCAAGAGTGCCTCATAGGCTGTACTTCCCCACTCAACCAAGTGAACACGGTCGGCTACCAATCGTAAATAATCCTGCTTCAAAATCCAAACAGCTTCGCGCAAGGCGTGAATCTCTGCCAAAGAAAAGTAACCACTTCTGGACTCATCTATCATAGAAGAACCCCAACCAATAATGGCCAACAAATGACAAGCAGTATCAAAATGCTCACAAGCGATAGCAATGTCTCGCTCACTAACTTTCAACTGGCTAGTCACACGATGGCTCTGGCTGAACTGTCTCCAACAATCTTCTTTTGGAGCTCTTAAAGGAGTATCCTCAATATTAACATCCATATCTCGTGAATCATCTCCAAGGTCCATATCAATATCCAAATTGTCAAAAATTGTAGTACTGCTATCAAGCTCTTTTGTACCCAAAGAAACTGTCAAAGAAGCTATGTCTTCAAAACTGTCCATTTCATCCTCCTGGATGTTATCAAGGTCAAAACGATCCTGGGACTCATCTGTACATGCTTCCAAATATGAAAAATCTTCAACACCCTTCAGCAAGAATGGTCGACTGGAAATATGAACCAAACCCAACAACGGTGCATAAATACTAATACCAACATTGGACAAACTGCTGGTACAAGGAAAGACAACACTGTGTATTCTGCTAATCAAATCCATGATAGCACTCAAAAAAACATTGCTACTATTAAGTGTTAAAGATCTCCAGTTAACTGAACCCCAAATGCCCCTAAAACATTCTTGAGTCCATATCCGTAAACAAGGAACAGCTGGTAACTCAAGCAAACTCCTTACCTGAGTAATGTGACCAACTAACTTCACATACCTGTCTGCCATTGTCCTTGTATCCTAGATGTGAATGCTAGATGAATGTGCAACATTATCAGCAACCACATATGAACATCTTACTGCAGTTGGGTGCAGGTGTCTTTTTGACAGGGGTTTGAGTTTTGATAGAGTTGATGTTTCAGTTGGCTTGAGTTTCGCAAAATGTTTTCTTCTACTGGCATCTACAATTGGTTTTCAGATGATTTCATCAGAAGTGTCAGTTGTTTGGATGTTGAGTACAGTTTCTCAGTTACTGGTATTGATGATTTCTCCACGGGAGTATGATGCGGATTGGGATGATACACAGATTTACATTTGGGATCCAGGCAGACTGATTGGGTCATGGTTCAGCCATTGCTTGGGGACAAGCAATTTCAGGAAGCCCCGACCAAAATACTAAACTTCATGGGTTTGACATTTCGTCAAACAGTTAGCTGACTAGCTCTGATACCACTGAAAGAGTCCTGCTGGCTCTCTAGAATGGTGTTGGATGAATGTTTTTTCATTTATTATTTGTATACAAGTACTTAAACAAATAACATGTAAATTAAACAAACTGAGATCAATCCTTGAATTGCAATTATTGGTTATTACAACTATAGCTTATAACAAATAGCTAACTGGGCACCTGAAACGTTCGTTGGTATTTGAGTTCCATGCCAACTCTGATTGTGGCAACCAGGGTTGCTAGCAGATGTCGGTGCTGGTAGTATGAGTTTAAATGCTAGACGTCTAACCAAATTTGCACACCAAACTGGAAATGCTAACCCCCTGAATATGACAGTCTGAGCTAACTCTTAATCTGTAGTCTGGTCGATACTTCATCTAGCTGTCGGAATAACTCCCCCGTGCCTTGATTGTTAATTTCGGGTCAGAAAGCCAAGTACTGGTTCATGAGTGCTAGCGATGGAACAAATTATCTTCAAAGGAATCCCATGACTGGTGCGTGAGTTCGCACTATCATTTGTTCTGCCGGTAACAAGTTCCAACTTCGTCCTATTGCTATTGCCGTAGATTCAAACTATGCACTGACATTATTTGCTCCATATTTTGACGTGGCTGCTGATGTATTGATCTTTGTTTAGATGGTACCCTCACTGCCCAAACGCTTCTGCAATTGGGCCCGACTGTGGATCTTTTTCTGTCTGATGTTTTTGCCAAGGTTCGGATGCGGATGTCTGAACAATGTACATGCAATGTGTTGTTCGCATGACAGAGCTTGCCTGGGGTTATGTGTCCCTTCCTTCGATCTGCACTTGGTTAGCTGCGGGAGAGCAGTTTCTGAACAGAGTCAGGAACGGGGTCTGGACTAGTTGCCGGCCCATACAAATGCACCCCGACCCCCAATATAGTTATGTAGTGATTTAACCCTAGCTCTGGCCCAAAAATTTTCCCAAGTCCTGTGAAATTCACTAATCCTTAAACAATGACGAAAAATGCATGAGGATTGTGAGTCATCGATACCACACCAAGACCGCGCCCTCCAGCCCGACTTTAATTAAATTGCCTTCGGCTTGTCTTTGAGGCACAACACCCTTGTTGATATCCGCTGGCTATTGATCAAGCATGAAAGTCATCTTCAGTTCTTTGGTCCTGAAATGCCTATGCAATTTATATATTTCCAATCGTTGCTGATACGGATGGATCTCAATCTTGGCTGACAAAGAACGAAGGCGATCCTATATTGCAGCTATCTCTATTCTACAAATAATTCACACAATGCTCCTTCCACGTTGGCCCTTGGCCCTAGATTCTGCCTTGATGAAATGACTGTAACGTCACCTCCAATCTGCAATAATTCAGATGATATTTCACACCCTCAAAATTGCACACCAATTGAGAGTTATCATTCTCAATAGCCAACTGTGACAATTGCAGAAACCCTAGGTTCCACAATGCACCCGTGATTGAATCACAAACTGAAAATCAAAGAGAGATAATCAACTGCCTGATTCGAATGGAGCCCCGGGGTGCCTATTTATTCTTTTCCCTCCATCCTCTCCAGAGACTTCTAGAACATTTTTTGATCTTATCCCTCAAGTGACTTTATTAAATATTTTCCAAGTCACTTTATTAAATATAAAGTTATCTTTTAATAACTATTTATTTAATTAAAATAATTAATTAGTCATCCTTGGACAACCATTAATTAAATTAATTAAATCGAACTGTCACCAAAAATTGGGGACATGACAGTCTGCCCTTCCTGAAATTGCTTGTCCCCAAGCAATGGTTGAACCATGACCCAATCAGTCTGCCTGGATCCCAAATGTAAATCTGTGTATCATCCCAATCTGCATCATACTCCCATGGAGAAATCATCAATACCAGTAACTGAGAAACTATACTCAACATCCAAACAACTGACACTTCTGATGAAATCATCTGAAAACCAACTGTAGATGCCGGTAGAAGAAAACATTCTGCGGAACTCAAGCCAGCTGAAACATCAACTCTATCAAAACTCAAACCCCTGTCAAAAAGACACCTGCACCCAACTGCATTGTAAATATGACAACCACAGGTACCTGAATCATTGCCATCAAATCCAATCTCTGAAAAACTACTCCAGGTGTGTCGATGCTGCAGGCTGAGTAACTTGCTACTACCAATTTTATTTTCAAAAGATGGTGCCAATCTATCCCCTAATGGATGGTAAGAAACTGGAGCTAATCTACATCTGCGTGAAATAAAATCTTCTATCTCTGTGTCAAAAGAAAAATGATGAGCGTACCCTACCATATAATGCCGGTAAGAACCTCCAAACTCTGCTGCTGGCTCATCATCACTGAATTGGGAATCAACAGATGGCTCCATTTTCTGACTCCAAGTGACTGTAGGCTGGATAGGATCCCGTGCATTTTACTCAACAAACCCTTCCTCGAGATCCTTGTGAGGTAGCATAATAGCAAGGACCCCTATAATCTTCTCAACCAATCTACAAATAACACTAGTATCATGGATGAGAACACCTTCTGTCACTTCATGCGAGTCCAAATGAACACATGCACTATCCAGCAAATATTCCATGAACGGTTCAGTGCAATAAAAATTATATGAGGAAACATTAACATACTCCCCTTTACACCACAACTGGTCCTCCTATAAGGGTGGCATACTCAACTATACCACACTATCAACTATCTGAGAAGAATCAATATGGAGACTTGACTCTACTAGTATCCCAAACTCATTAGGACCAGCTACTACCAAATCTTGAATATGTGTGTCAGCCTCAACAATATGCTCCTTAGTAGTAACTGCGGAAGTGTACTTACCATCATCCACCTCAGTAGTCAAATGAACTGGTGCTGGGGCCGGTTTTGACCGCAAACGCTCCAACTCCACGGTCACCTCCTTCAACTGAAACTGCAACTTTTGTAGATCCTACCGTGTGTCCTCTAAAGCCTCAGTAGTCGCTATGAGCTCTTGGGAAAGCTCACTCACCTCCTCTTCATGATCCAAGAGTGCCTCATAGGCTGTACTTCCCCACTCAACCAAGTGAACACGGTAGGCTACCAATCATAAATAATCCTGCTTCAAAATCCGAACAGCTTCGCGCAAGGCGTGAATCTCTGCCAAAGAAAAGTAACCACTTCTGGACTCATCAATCATAGAAGAACCCCAACCAGTAATGGCCAACAAATGACAAGCAGTATCAAAATGCTCACAAGCGATAGCAATGTCTCGCTCACTAACTTTCAACTGGCTAGTCACACGATGGCTTTGGCTAAACTGTCTCCAACAATCTTCTTCTGGAGCTCTTAAAGGAGTATCCTCAATATTAACATCCATATCTCGTGAATCATCTCCAAGGTCCATATCAATATCCAAATTGTCAAAAATTGTAGTACTGCTGTCAAGCTCTTTTGTACCCAAAGAAACTGTCAAAGAAGCTATGTCTTCAAAACTGTCCATTTCATCCTCCTGGATGTTATCAAGGTAAAAACGATCCTGGGACTCATCTGTACATGCTTCCAAATATGAAAAATCTTCAACACCCTTCAGCAAGAATGGTCAACTAGAAATATGAACCAAACCCAACAACGGTGCATAAATACTAATACCAACATTGGACAAACTGCTGGTACAAGGAAAGACAACACTGTGTATTCTGCTAATCAAATCCATGATAGCACTCAAAAAAACATTGCTACTATTAAGTGTTAAAGATCTCCAGTTAACTGAACCCCAAATGCCCCTAAAACATTCTTGAGTCCATATCCGTAAACAAGGAACAGCTGGTAACTCAAGCAAACTCCTTACCTGAGTAATGTGACCAACTAACTTCACATACCTGTCTGTCATTGTCCTTGTATCCTAGATGTGAATGCTAGATGAATGTGCAACATTATCAGCAACCACATATGAACATCTTACTGCAGTTGGGTGCAGGTGTCTTTTTGACAGGGGTTTGAGTTTTGATAGAGTTGATGTTTCAGTTGGCTTGAGTTCCGCAAAATGTTTTCTTCTACCGGCATCTACAATTGGTTTTCAAATGATTTCATCAGAAGTGTTAGTTGTTTGGATGTTGAGTACAGTTTCTCAGTTACTGGTATTGATGATTTCTCCACGGGAGTATGATGCGGATTGGGATGATACACAGATTTACATTTGGGATCCAGGCAGACTGATTGGGTCATGGTTCAGCCATTGCTTGGGGACAAGCAATTTCAGGAAGCCCCAACCAAAATACTAAACTTCATGGGTTTGACATTTCGTCAAACAGTTAGCTGACTAGCTCTGATACCACTGAAAGAGTCCTGCTGGCTCTCTAGAATGGTGTTGGATGAATGTTTTTTCATTTATTATTTGTATACAAGTACTTAAACAAATAACATGTAAATTAAACAAACTGAGATCAATCCTTGAATTGCAATTATTGGTTATTACAACTATAGCTTATAACAAATAGCTAACTGGGCACCTGAAACGTTCGTTGGTATTTGAGTTCCATGCCAACTCTGATTGTGGCAACCAGGGTTGCTAGCAGATGTCGGTGCTGGTAGTATGAGTTTAAATGCTAGACGTCTAACCAAATTTGCACACCAAACTGGAAATGCTGACCCCCTGAATATGACAGTCTGAGCTAACTCTTAATCTGTAGTCTGGTCGATACTTCATCTAGCTGTCAGAATAACTCCCCCGTGCCTTGATTGTTAATTTCGGGTCAGAAAGCCAAGTACTGGTTCATGAGTGCTAGCGATGGAACAAATTATCTTCAAAGGAATCCCATGACTGGTGCGTGAGTTCGCACTATCATTTGTTCTGCCGGTAACAAGTTCCAACTTCATCCTATTGCTATTGCCATAGATTCAAACTATGCACTGACATTATTTGCTCCATATTTTGATGCGGCTACTGATGTATTGATCTTTGTTTAGATGGTACCCTCACTGCCCAAACGCTCCTGCAATTGGGCCCGACTGTGGATCTTTTTCTGTCTGACATTTTTGCCAAGGTTCGGATGTGGATGTCTGAACAATGTACATGCAATGTGTTGTTCGCGTGACAGATCTTGCCTGGGGTTATGTGTCCCTTCCTTCGATCTGCACTTGGTTAGCTGCGGGAGAGCAGTTTCTGAATAGAGTCAGGAACGGGGTCTGGACTAGTTGCCAGCCCATACAAATGCACCCCGACCCCCAATATAGTTATGTAGTGATTTAACCCTAGCTCTGGCCCAAAAATTTTCCCAAGTCCTGTGAAATTCACTAATCCTTAAACAATGACGAAAAATGCATGAGGATTGTGAGTCATCGATACCACACCAAGACCGCGCCCTCCAGCCCGACTTTAATTAAATTGCCTTCGGCTTGTCTTTGAGGCACAACACCCTTGTTGATATCCGCTGGCTATTGATCAAGCATGAAAGTCATCTTCAGTTCTTTGATCCTGAAATGCCTATGCAATTTATATATTTCCAATCGTTGCTGATATGGATGGATCTAAATCTTGGCTGACAAAGAACAAAGGCGATCCTATATTGCAGCTATCTCTATTCTACAAATAATTCACACAATGCTCCTTCCACGTTGGCCCTTGGCCATAGATTCTGCCTTGATGAAATGACTGTAACGTCACCTCCAATCTGCAATAATTCAGATGATATTTCACACCCTCAAAATTGCACACCAATTGAGAGTTATCATTCTCAATGGCCAACTGTGACAATTGCAAAAACCCTAGGTTCCACAATGCACCCGTGATTGAATCACAAACTGAAAATCAAAGAGAGATAATCAACTGCCTGATTCGAATGGAGCCCCGGGGTGCCTATTTATTCTTTTCCCTCCATCCTCTCCAGAGACTTCTAGAACATTTTTTGATCTTATCCCTCAAGTGACTTTATTAAATATTTTCCAAGTCACTTTATTAAATATAAAGTTATCTTTTAATAACTATTTATTTAATTAAAATAATTAATTAGTCATCCTTGGACAACCATTAATTAAATTAATTAAATCGAACTGTCACCAAAAATTGGGGACATGACAGTCTGCCCTTCCTGAAATTGCTTGTCCCCAAGCAATGGTTGAACCATGACCCAATCATTTTGCCTGGATCCCAAATGTAAATCTGTGTATCATCCCAATCTGCATCATACTCCCGTGGAGAAATCATCAATACCAGTAACTGAGAAACTATACTCAACATCCAAACAACTGACACTTCTGATGAAATCATCTGAAAACCAACTGTAGATGCCGGTAGAAGAAAACATTCTGCGGAACTCAAGCCAACTGAAACATCAACTCTATCAAAACTCAAACCCCTGTCAAAAAGACACCTGCACCCAACTGCATTGTAAATATGACAACAACCATAGGTACTTGAATCATTGCCATCAAATCCAATCTCTGAAAAACTACTCCAGGTGTGTCGATGCTGCAGGCTGAGTAACTTGCTACTACCAATTTTATTTTCAAAAGATGGTGCCAATCTATCCCCTAATGGATGGTAAGAAACTGGAGCTAATCTACATCTGCGTGAAATAAAATCTTCTATCTCTGTGTCAAAAGAAAAATGATGAGCGTACCCTACCATATAATGCCGGTAAGAACCTCCAAACTCTGCTGCTGGCTCATCATCACTGAATTGGGAATCAACAGATGGCTCCATTTTCTGAATCCAAGTGACTGTAGGCTGGATAGGATCCTGTGCATTTTGCTCAACAAACCCTTCCTCGAGATCCTTGTGAGGTAGCATAATAGCAAGGACCCCTATAATCTTCTCAACCAATCTGCAAATAACACTAGTATCATGGATGAGAACACCTTCTGTCACTTCATGCGAGTCCAAATGAACACATGCACTATCCAGCAAATATTCCATGAACAGTTCAGTGCAGTAAAAATTATATGAGGAAACATTAACATACTCCCCTTTACACCACAACTGGTCCTCCTATAAGGGTGGCATACTCAACTATACCACACTATCAACTATCTGAGAAGAATCAATATGGAGACTTGACTCTACTAGTATCCCAAACTCATTAGGACCAGCTACTACCAAATCTTGAATATGTGTGTTAGCCTCAACAATATGCTCCTTAGTAGTAACTGCAGAAGTGTACTTACCATCATCCACCTCAGTAGTCAAATGAACTGGTGCTGGGGCCAGTTTTGACCGCAAATGCTCCAACTCCACGGTCACCTCCTTCAACTGAAACTGCGACTTTTGTAGATCCTACCGTGTGTCCTCTAAAGCCTCAGTAGTCGCTATGAGCTCTTGGGAAAGCTCACTCACCTCCTCTTCATGATCCAAGAGTGCCTCATAGGCTGTACTTCCCCACTCAACCAAGTGAACACGGTCGGCTACCAATCGTAAATAATCCTGCTTCAAAATCCAAACAGCTTCGCGCAAGGCGTGAATCTCTGCCAAAGAAAAGTAACCACTTCTGGACTCATCTATCATAGAAGAACCCCAACCAATAATGGCCAACAAATGACAAGCAGTATCAAAATGCTCACAAGCGATAGCAATGTCTCGCTCACTAACTTTCAACTGGCTAGTCACACGATGGCTCTGGCTGAACTGTCTCCAACAATCTTCTTTTGGAGCTCTTAAAGGAGTATCCTCAATATTAACATCCATATCTCGTGAATCATCTCCAAGGTCCATATCAATATCCAAATTGTCAAAAATTGTAGTACTGCTATCAAGCTCTTTTGTACCCAAAGAAACTGTCAAAGAAGCTATGTCTTCAAAACTGTCCATTTCATCCTCCTGGATGTTATCAAGGTCAAAACGATCCTGGGACTCATCTGTACATGCTTCCAAATATGAAAAATCTTCAACACCCTTCAGCAAGAATGGTCGACTGGAAATATGAACCAAACCCAACAACGGTGCATAAATACTAATACCAACATTGGACAAACTGCTGGTACAAGGAAAGACAACACTGTGTATTCTGCTAATCAAATCCATGATAGCACTCAAAAAAACATTGCTACTATTAAGTGTTAAAGATCTCCAGTTAACTAAACCCCAAATGCCCCTAAAACATTCTTGAGTCCATATCCGTAAACAAGGAACAGCTGGTAACTCAAGCAAACTCCTTACCTGAGTAATGTGACCAACTAACTTCACATACCTGTCTGCCATTGTCCTTGTATCCTAGATGTGAATGGTAGATGAATGTGCAACATTATCAGCAACCACATATGAACATCTTACTGCAGTTGGGTGCAGGTGTCTTTTTGACAGGGGTTTGAGTTTTGATAGAGTTGATGTTTCAGTTGGCTTGAGTTTCGCAAAATGTTTTCTTCTACTGGCATCTACAATTGGTTTTCAGATGATTTCATCAGAAGTGTCAGTTGTTTGGATGTTGAGTACAGTTTCTCAGTTACTGGTATTGATGATTTCTCCACGGGAGTATGATGCGGATTGGGATGATACACAGATTTACATTTGGGATCCAGGCAGACTGATTGGGTCATGGTTCAGCCATTGCTTGGGGACAAGCAATTTCAGGAAGCCCCGACCAAAATACTAAACTTCATGGGTTTGACATTTCGTCAAACAGTTAGCTGACTAGCTCTGATACCACTGAAAGAGTCCTGCTGGCTCTCTAGAATGGTGTTGGATGAATGTTTTTTCATTTATTATTTGTATACAAGTACTTAAACAAATAACATGTAAATTAAACAAACTGAGATCAATCCTTGAATTGCAATTATTGGTTATTACAACTATAGCTTATAACAAATAGCTAACTGGGCACCTGAAACGTTCGTTGGTATTTGAGTTCCATGCCAACTCTGATTGTGGCAACCAGGGTTGCTAGCAGATGTCGGTGCTGGTAGTATGAGTTTAAATGCTAGACGTCTAACCAAATTTGCACACCAAACTGGAAATGCTAACCCCCTGAATATGACAGTCTGAGCTAACTCTTAATCTGTAGTCTGGTCGATACTTCATCTAGCTGTCGGAATAACTCCCCCGTGCCTTGATTGTTAATTTCGGGTCAGAAAGCCAAGTACTGGTTCATGAGTGCTAGCGATGGAACAAATTATCTTCAAAGGAATCCCATGACTGGTGCGTGAGTTCGCACTATCATTTGTTCTGCCGGTAACAAGTTCCAACTTCGTCCTATTGCTATTGCCGTAGATTCAAACTATGCACTGACATTATTTGCTCCATATTTTGACGTGGCTGCTGATGTATTGATCTTTGTTTAGATGGTACCCTCACTGCCCAAACGCTTCTGCAATTGGGCCCGACTGTGGATCTTTTTCTGTCTGATGTTTTTGCCAAGGTTCGGATGCGGATGTCTGAACAATGTACATGCAATGTGTTGTTCGCGTGACAGAGCTTGCCTGGGGTTATGTGTCCCTTCCTTCGATCTGCACTTGGTTAGCTGTGGGAGAGCAGTTTCTGAATAGAGTCAGGAACGGGGTCTGGACTAGTTGTCGGCCCATACAAATGCACCCCGACCCCCAATATAGTTATGTAGTGATTTAACCCTAGCTCTGGCTCAAAAATTTTCCCAAGTCCTGTGAAATTCACTAATCCTTAAACAATGATGAAAAATGCATGAGGATTGTGAGTCATCGATACCACACCAAGACTGCGCCCTCCAGCCCGACTTTAATTAAATTGCCTTCGGCTTGTCTTTGAGGCACAACACCCTTGTTGATATCCGCTGGCTATTGATCAAGCATGAAAGTTGTCTTCAATTCTTTGATCCTGAAATGCCTATGCAATTTATATATTTCCAATCGTTGCTGATACGGATGGATCTCAATCTTGGCTGACAAAGAACAAAGGCGATCCTATATTGCAGCTATCTCTATTCTACAAATAATTCACACAATGCTCCTTCCACGTTGGCCCTTGGCCACAGATTCTGCCCCGATGAAATGACTGTAACGTCACCTCCAATCTGCAATAATTTAGATGATATTTCACACCCGCAAAATTGCGCACCAATTGAGAGTTATCATTCTCAATGGCCAACTGTGACAATTGCAGAAACCCTAGGTTCCACAATGCACCCATGATTGAATCACAATCTAAAAATCAAAGAGAGATAATCAACTGCCTGATTCGAATGGAGCCTCGGGATGCCTATTTATTCTTTTCCCTCCATCCTCTCCAAAGACTTCTAGAACATTTTTTGATCTTATCCCTCAAGTGACTTTATTAAATATTTTCCAAGTCACTTTATTAAATATAAAGTTATCTTTTAATAACTATTTATTTAATTAAAATAAATAATTAGTCATCCTTGGACAACCATTAATTAAATTAATTAAATCGAACTGTCACCAAAAATTGGGGACATGACACAAAGAAACTGGTATTAATTTTTCAAAAAAAATACAACATCGTGCAAAGTATGACCCCCCTAAAATTTCTACTTCTTTTTAAAATTCTTTAATTGCTCTATCAAAAGTTACCTAACACCATTTAGTTTATCCCATATTTTTTAGTTAATTTTATAATGTGTATTTTTTTAATTAATTTTGTAAATGGAAATATCCCAAAAACATGATATATTTCTATGCTTACCCTAGAAATGATTGAAAATTAATCTAAAAGAAAAATTTCTATTTTTAAAGTGTGTAGAATGGGGGGTGGAGAGAGAGTATGAGATGGGAGAGAGATAGAGGGAGAGATAGAGAGGGGGAGAGAGTGAGAGAGAGGATGGGATAGAGAGAGAGAGAGAGAGAGAGAGAGAGAGAGAGAGAGAGAGAGAGAGAGAGAGAGAGGTTATACCAACAACATGACCAACCATATGCTGCAACCTAAAGCACTCTCACTACATTGGTAATATTAAATCTAAAAAATTTAAGGCATATTAATTATATTAATAACAAAAGAAATAAAGTAAAATCATGCAGTACCAAGAAACATCCACAAAGCTATGCAAATATTGTAGCAAAAACACTAGAAGAAACATCTCTCTCATCTAGTCTCCATAACTCTCCCATGCTCTTGACATCCAACAAAGAAATGAGATAAAGGAGCCACCATGTCATCGCCAAAAAATAATGAAGTACAAACCATAAAAAATGATCACAAAAGACTATCCACCAAATGTCCATAAAATTTGAAAAAAAAATGTAAAGAGATAACCTGTGAATCATAAGAGTGTAGTATTTCCTTACACAAACACCTCTAAATGTTAATTGTGCCATGTATAATCTCCTTGAAAACCCTTGAGAAAAGCTAAAAATGCACCCAAAACTATTTAACCTCAAGAGATCATATATAGCATGATATCATGAATCAAGATATGGATGTAAGCCTCTTCAAAGAAGATCAAACAACCCCTTTTCCCATTTCAGGAAATCAATGTTAGAAATAGTAGTCCACCAGCATAACTAAAAGGGAGGGGGAGTGAATTAGTTATACAGTAATCTAAAAATTAAACCTCATAAATTATTCTTAATCATTCAGCCAAAGCAAATAGAAACCATAATGAAATGCACATGCATAATTACACCAGATATGTTGACTAGGGGACCCTTAATCAAAGGGAAAACCTTATTAGTTGACCTTGAATCTATGTTAGGAGATTCCAACCCTAGTTGAAAACACTTAGTACAAAGGGTCCCTATTAGTTGACCTTGAATCTATGTTAGGAGATTCCAACCCTATTAGGAGTTGTGGGTGGTAGCTGAACCCACTGTCCAAACAACTTCAGGATTAGACCAATGAACCCACTATCCAATTGATCTCAATACTATTGCTTTTAGAATAATACATGTGTGATAGTCTTTTTTTTCTTCCTTTATCTAGTACATCAGACTACTTCACCTTCAAATCATACAATTAGATTTGAAACTATGTATCCATCAATAGTAACCGTTGAGGTCACTTACACACATTAGTAGATTGCTTTACTCCTCTACTTTGCAATTCACAAGTTCACTCTACTTCTCCGTCTTAATCATGATAATTAGAAATTGAAAAATGAATTTCCTTTATGCCACACTCAATATTAATTTCTTGAGGTGGCTACATACTTTATTATAAGTTAATTAAATAAAATACACATTTTATTAATGCTATTGGTCCACAGTATACACAAACTCTCACATGTTCGACTTTCGCATCTATACATTTTTTGACATCATCAGTAGTCAATGTGCTACATCTAGTTAACTGTGGAACCTTTATTTCCAAATATAATGCTCTATACTAGTCATACAACATAAACTATTTTTTCACTACTATGTTTTCTTGCAATTCTCTTTAAATTATCAATATCTTTTGTACGCTGTCGATTTAGGTTTTACACACCTGCCCACATGTCAAATACATGTTGTAGTATATGTTAGTAACTATGTATAGGTATATACGCAATGTGATGTCTGTAATACATAAGTCTTAGTCAGGTACTCTGACAGTCTTATATGATCTTATTGATATGTTTTCATCAGTGATAAATAGTGTTATGCAATGCTCTCCCATAGCATCAGAATCAACATTCATTCTAACAATCTCCCCCTTTTGCATTGATGGTGACATAGATGAAAAAAATCTAGTTCCAAGAATACCAACAATTATTCTTCATTACTCAAATATGAACATGCAAATTCTCCCCCATAGTACAAACTCTTTCTAATGTTTTTCATGTTACTCTCTCTACTACAAAAATTTAACATATAACAATATATTAACATGACCACAAACCAGTCTATTGCATTACAACTTTTTCATATAGTTCTATAAACAACACAAGTGTCTAAAGACACTATTGTACACCAATTACCATTTACCAAGAGTCCTTGTAGACTCTGTTCAACACAAATAGTCCCCCATAGAGGAAGCATCAGCATTTAGCCCAATCTAATAATGGTGCTATGTACCCTAGACTGATGCACTTCTACATCTTCTACTTTGAGCTAGGTAGGAGCATAACCCAAAGCATGCCTCTCAGGTACTCAAAGGTATCCTTTGATAAGGCCTTTGTGAAAATGTCTACAATCTATTCATTAGTGTTAATGTACTCTAGTCTAATTTCTTTTTCTATGACTTTCTCTTTTAGCACATAATACTTTATTTCTATGTGCTTTATTTTGGAGTGTAAAATAGGATTCTTAGACATATTAGTAGTACTTGTGTTATCACAGTAAATAATAATAGGTTCTAAGAATGTAATTCCAATATCCTTCATCATCTACTTCATCCATATGACTTGATTATAGTTGCTTGCTACTGCAACATATTCTACTTTTGTAGTACTCTATGAGGTACAATCTTGCTTCTTGCTGAGCCAAGAAACTAGTCTTCCTCCAAGGAAAAATGCTCCTTCACTAGTGCATTTTTTGTCATCCCTATCTCCAGCCCAATTAGCTTCTTTGTTTTGAACAATCTACAATCCTAAGAAGAATTTCATTTCTCCTATCATGCTCATCTCAAACTCAATTTTCATGTCTTCTAAGAATTTTCTATTGGCTTCATCATTTCCACCAAGAGTGATGTTATCAACAAATACAATGATTATTAGCAAATCATCTCCTATTTTCTTCAAGTACAAGTTACTATCTATTGTTCCTTTAGAAAATACAAGCTTTGCTAATTATTTGTCCAACCTTGCATAGTAGCTTCTTGGTGCTTGCTTTAATCCATACAATGCTTTCTTTAGTCTACAAACCATATCCTTCTCTTCTATTAAAGGAAAACCCTCTGGTTGTCCAATGTAAACTTCTTCTTCAAGTTCTCCATTCAAGAATGTTGACTTAATATCCATCTGATATACCTTAAATTTCTCATTTTCCGCATATGCCAAGAACATTCTGACTACTTCCATTCTTTCTATAGGTGCATATGTTCCTTCATAATCAATTCCTTGTTACTAAGAGTAACCTTTGCATACAAATCCTTCTTTTCTCCTTATTACTTCTCCTAGTTCATTCATTTTATTTCAAAATACCCATTTTGTGCCAATCACATTTTATCGTTAGGTATAGGAACCAATTCCCATATGTCATTTTTAGTTATTTTTCGGAGTTCTTCATTCATTGCCCTTATCTAATGATCATCTTTGATTGATTCATTTGCAGTTCTTGGTTCTACATGAGATATCAAACATAGTTCATTAATTCTGCTCCTTGTCATTATTCTTTTTTCCTTTCCTCCTATTATTTGATCAGTAGGATGATTTCCTATCAAGTTCCTATTTGTCGTAGGAGTTTCTACTTCAATTCTTATTTGTGGTACTATGCTCTATTCTTCTCTCACATCTTCAAGTCACACACTATTCTACAAGTCATTGCGAGTCTTGAGAAATAACTCATTACTTCTATTAATAATTCTAGAGTAATCATCTTCATTAGAGTTACAATCTATTATCCTTCCCTTGGTGCTAAGCTTTTCATCAATTTTAACATATGTGCACTCTACTATAGTTTTTGTTCTGTAGTTGTAACATCTGTAGGCTTTACTTTTTAATGAATAGCCAAGAAACATACCTTCATTGATCCTTGGATCAAACTTACCAGTATCATCGTCTCTTTTGATGTAACATTTACTTCCAAATATCCTAAAGTGCTTGACTGATGGCGAGTAAGCAAACCATAATTCATAGGGTTTTTTGTCCATACCTTTCTTAATCTACACTTTGTTTAGTGTGTATACTATTGTATTGTCTACTTCTCTGCAAAAGGTCTTTGGTACATCATTCTCAAATAACATAGCTCTTGCTACTTCAACAATTTATTTTTTTCTACTTTCAATAGTCCCATTCTACTTAGGTGTATGGGGTGAGGATAGTTTTCTTTTGATGCCATGCTCTTCACAATATATATTGAATTCTCTAGAGGTGAATTCTTCTCCACTATTTGATCCTAAACTATTGGTTTTAACTCCAAATTCATTCTCAACTTTGTTCTTAAATATCTTGAATTTATCAAAATGCCTTTGATTTTTCTTTCAGAAAAGCTACCCACATCATTCTAGTGAAATCATTAGCAAAAATCATAAAGTACATTTCTCCATAAACTCCTCTTGTTCTTGCAGGACCACTCAGATCTGTATGAACCAATTTTATCTTTTTTGTAGTACAAAACTGCTTGCTAGGAAATGACACTCTCTTCTACTTAGCGAAGATACATTCCTTACAAATAGTGTCAGTGGGCTTAATAATCTTGGGTAAATCTCTTTAAAAAGGTGTAGTACTAGCCTTCACAACATTATCAAAGTTAATGTGACAAAATATTCTGTGCCATAACAAACTATTGTTAATCTTTGCTACTAAACATGCAATTTCAGTGGATTTTAACTGAAATACATTACCTCTTGTGTTTGTGCAAGTACCAAGTATTTTTCCTTCCTTGTTCTTGATAATGCGTGTGTCATTACCAAACTACAGTTGATAGCCCTTGCCCATAAGTTGTCCAACACTTAATAGGTTATGCTTCAATCCATCAACAAAGTAAACATCATTAGTGTATGTTTTACCATCGAGAGTGATAGATCCAATTCTTGCAATGTGGCAAGCTGCATTGTTCCCTACTCTGACAATTCCTCCATCATAGCTTTTTAATTTGACAAACTTTCTCATAACACTAGTCATATGATGTGAACAACAACTATCAATGATCCAATCTTTCTTTTGAACTTGTGAGATTAGCACACTTTCTTCTCTGATTTTTCTATCAAGATCATCCTCCTTTATAGCTATGAATTGTAATTCATCTTCACTCATATTTTGATCAAATTCCTCTTCTTCTTCTTCTTCATTAGCACATAAGAAATTTCTAGATCTTCTTGACTTTAACCTTCCCTTAACTTTATTTCTCTTTTAGGACACTTAGATGCATAATGACCATATTAATTACATGTCCAACATTTGAATATATTCTTACCATATTTTCCTCTTTCAACAAGAAGAGCTACTCCTCTTGGATCTTTTCCTCAATAGACTTGTTGTGCTAGCAATGTCTCCCTACGCTTTTGTGTTCCTTGCTAAACCAAGTTTGATGTGTAATGCACAAAATGTTGTCTCAACCTTTGCTAATTCTGTAGATTGCTTTAGATCAAAATATTTAGCTTCCAATCTCTAAAGCAATATTTCTTTGGTGAAATTAGTGGTGCAAGGTAACTTTACTTGAATCATCTGTGTTACTGTATTGAAGGGTGGTGTTAGACTTTTCAAGATCTTCAATATTAATTCATCATTAGATTTTTTTCCATCAAGAGATTTGATTCCTACAACAATCTTAGATATTTTGCCAGCATAACTTCTTATAGATTCATCCTCCATCATTTTAGCTTCTTGGAATGCACAATATAGATTTTTCAATCTAACCCTCTTTGCATGTGTATCACCTTCATAATTAGCCTTTAATGTTTTCCAAATTTCATGAGATGTTTTAAATTATTTTACCTGACTATACTCACTTTCAAGTAACGCTGACAATATTGCATTTCTTGCCCTTATATTGTACATAAACACTTCTCTCTATTCCTTGGTGTAAGTTTCAAGATTGTCTTCTTCTGAAATATTCTTAGATGTCATGATTACAAGCTAATGAATTGGACCCATGCATAAGATATGAGTCTTCATTTTATATTTCTAACTATTGTAGTTTGTGCCATCAAATCTAGGTCGTTCCTTTCTAAATAGATTTTCCATGAATCTCCCAATTTTTTTAAACTTCCCTTCAAAGACCTAATGCTATGATACCAATTTTTAGAAATAGTAGTCCACCAGTATAACTGAGAAGGGGAGGTGAATCAATTATATAGTAATCTAAAAATTAAGCCTCTTAAACAATTCTTAATCATTCAACCAAATAAAATAGCAACCATAAAGAAATGTCCATACACAATTACACCATATATGTTGACTAGGGAAACCCTTGATCAGAGGGAAAATCCCAGTGGGAATGATGCCCAGAAAATAATGTACTAATTTGAATATTACTTGTTAGAGGATGGACCCTGCGAGGAGTCTCTTACAACATGTAGTATGAAGAGTCCCTATTAGGAGACTTGGAATCTTTGTTAGGAGATTTCAACCTTGTTAGGTGTTCTAGAAGGAAGTTGAACCCACTATCCAAATAGCTTCAGGATCAAACCAATGAACCCACTGTCCAATTGATCTCAGTACTATTCCATTTAGAATAATAGATGTGTGATAGTCTTTTGCTTCTTCCTTTGTCTAGTACATCAGACTACTTCACCTTCAAATCATACAATTAGATTTGGAACTATGTATTGATCAATAGTAACCCTTGAGGTCACTTACATGTATTAGAATATTGCTCTACTCCTCTACATCATAGTTCACAAGTTCTCTCTTCTTCTTGATCACAATCATGAAAATTAAAACTTGGAAAAAAAATTTCCTATATACCACACTCAATATTAATTCTTTTAGTTGGCTCCATACTTTATAGTTATACACAAACTTTCACACATGTGACTTCTGTACCTGTGCACTTGCTAACATCATTACTAGTCAGTGTGCTACCTCCAATTAACTATGCAATGCTTATTTCCAAATACAATGCTCTATATTGGTCATATAATAGAAATTATTTTTGCACTACTCTATTTTCCTACGGTTCTCTATAAATTATCAATACGGTTCTCTATAAATTATCAATATCTTCTGTACGCTATTGATTCAGGTCCCACATGTGAAATACATGTTATAGTATATGTTGCTACCAATGCATAGGCAAATATGCAATGTGATGTTTGTAATACATAAGTCTCAATCATCTTCTTTAATAGTTTTATATGATTTTATTGTTTTGTTCTCATCAATGACAAACAATGTTCTGTAATGTTCCCCCTTAGCATCAATATCAACATTCATGCTAACAATCAACCCACTACTATCTTCCACTATCATCATAAATGAAAAACACACCTCAAGGAGATAAACATGTTAACCATCTTTCAATATGAATGTTCTAGAACCATCTAACTATAGCTCAAGATCCATGAATATGAAGGAAAATATAGATCACCTAAGGTAACATTGGGCAATACCTCTCAAATGATAAACTATTGAAAAGACTAAGAGTGGGAATGAAAATGCTCCTCTAAGATATGCAAGTCATTATGACTTATCCAAGAAAAATCTCCTCATAATTGGGTATGTGCACAAAGTTGGGGGACCAAAAAGTTGCCACTTTTTGTTCTTCCTCAATCTAAGACATAGTATGTGTGCACTATTTTACATATGTGTTGTACTATTTATGCAATATTTTGCATATGTAATACAGTGCATATGCATTACACTTTTTTTTGACCAAACCAGGCTCAGACAAGGAAAAACATATTGCATACACTCTATTCAAAAATAAAAAACAAGTACCAATTTTAAAAATTTAAATAGTGCATACACACTATAGTGCATACATGTTAAAAATAGAAATAAAGTGCCGATTTTTTTAATTTAAATAATATGTACTTGATATAGTACATACACACTATAGTGCATATGTTCTATAGTGCACACGTGTTATGGTCTTCATTGAAGATTTCCAAGCCTAAGAGTTAGATTTGCCTTGGATATCCAGCCAAAGGATTGGACATCTAAAAAAGGTCTTAGAAATGATTTACACCAAGTATACACAAAAGAACAAAGATTTGGCTATGTGGCATCCATAATTTTTTCTTGTGATTATATAATGAGAAAATTAGGTTACACAAGATTATTTATCTCCTTGTTAGCTATCTAACAAATTCTTTTCGAAATTGGGTTATGTTAAGCATTTCAACACTAATTTGTTTTCAATGTATGTCCATTTTTTGTCAAAAACTAAATTTTTGTACTTTGGGATAGATTCTCTTGCTTTCAACATTTCTTGCAACAAGTTATGGGTATGTGGAGGATCATGGTCAACCAAGCTATGACCTTAGGTGGCATTGAAAAACCAAAACATATTGGTTATTACAACTTGATACATAATTTTAAAGTGGCTCTCGGCTTTATATGAAAAAAAATATGGAAATGATCTATAGAAATTGAATTTAGTTTCTAAAATACTAGGCCTTATCTAGAGAAACAATTATTTTATTGGTCAAAAGTTTGAATATTAATGCAGTAATACAAAAATTTTAGGGTGAAAATAAAAAGTAGGATATGTCTAACTACCTTAATCAAAATCAAATGATAATATGTTTTAATATAATTATAGATATAAAAAGTAGACTTATGCTGAGATGTGAAGCATATTTTTAAATATTTTTATTCCAAATAAATAATTAAATATGAATTTTCTACTATAACATTTCCAAAATTAAAAAAAGTCCTATGTCTAACCACCTCAATTAATTGAAAACTTTACCAACTTTTCTTTTCCCTATAGAAGGTGAAGCAAAGAATGTGGTACAACTTTTTGATTTCAAAGAATTTATACCATTTGAAAGTTATAGCTATTTTTCAATTAGTATGTGAATTAACACTTTAAATACATCTTCATTAAAAATTAACTAATTAATACTTATCGAACTCAAAATTTGATAGAAATTATATCGATAGAATTTTGAGAGTGTTATAAAAAAACCCTTCTTGTTTCATTGACATTTGATGAAATTAATATTGTCAAATGGCTACTCGAAGTCTAAATGTCAATGAAACCTCTCTCAAACACATTTTTAAAATTTGACCAAACAACTTTGGTAAATACCAAGCCTTATTGTGTACCTAATTTTAAATCGAATATCTGATACAAGATTAGGTACTTGATATGAAATCAGGTACCACAAAAGTGGCAGCCAAAATTCTTTCAAACATTCATAGCCCAAACCAAATTTTAGAAATTTTACAGGGAAACCACCCAAATTTTGAAGGGAAATAAAAATTTTGGAAGTGTGGGCATTATCATTATTAACTATTATTATGATTATTATTATTATCAATTATCATTATTATATATGATTATGATTATTATTTTTACAATATATAGTAATATTATATTATTATTCTTAGGCATATAAGATTATTATGATTATTCTTATTAACTATAATATAGTAATATATATAATTATTATTATGATTATTATTATTAAATATAATATAGTAATAAATATGATTTTTTTAATTTTTTTGGGAAAAAGTGAATGAACTACTAAATATATTATTTTGATAAAATTGGTTCAAGTTCTCAGATGGGAAAGAAGAAGAAAGAAAACCCAACATTGTTGTGATATGCCAAGTATCAAACATCGATATTTACAACATATTAGATTGAACATAATCAAAATTACAAAGTGAAGGGATATTCCCATCAAAGTTTGAAATTTTTTGAGGTATAACAATTTCATAAACATTTACGCCAAATTGGTATGGAGGTCCCAAACTTGACCAAAATATGCAAAACAATTAAATACATGCCAATTTTATATTAAAAAAACCCCAAGATGGAATACCTTAAAATCTTAAAATTTGTATTCCTCCATATCCTCACGTGAAACACCATCAATAGAAGTTGAGGTTGAACCAATTTGTAGAGAATGCCCTCACCCAGAATCCAAACTTGGTAATGGAGTAGCCTCCAAACTCAATCCTAAACTAGCAACAGCATCATCTTTAGTATCTATGATAGGAGGATCCTACATAGTTATGCATGCCTTCTCTTGAACATGCCCCAGTTCATGAAATTTAGTCTTGGTTAGAGTACAAAGCCAATGCACCTGATAAGTAATCACTATGTTAGATTGCAAATCAGAACTTGAATCTTGGAATGCACCTGAAGGAGGCCCTTCATGAATATGATAATCAAAGTTGAATAGGCTCAACAAATCCAATATAGTCAAACTAGTGCACTTGACTCTATCTTCTGACTGGTGACCCAAAGCCCTTGTAGTAATTTGGAGAGAAGATTTCATAGTGCAGGGATTCTATTTTTCAAAGCCTTTCCAAAGAGCATCAAACATGACCATGTATTCATGTCACCTTAATAACTAAGATCTTTGAAAGAAACCACCCACTAATGCATGCCCATACCAAAGATGATACTATTGCATGGCATTTACAAGTTTATTTTCATTCCAAATTTGAAGTAGAAGCACTTTCACTACCAAAATTTCTAGCAAATGAACTGACTGTAACAAGTCCATGGCATTTGAAAGAAAGATGGACACAACATTTCATGGCTATAGGAAATATTTCATTGAAGGGCATAGAGTTACCTCACCAATTAGCTATCAAATACCCCAAAAAATTGAACGAGACTTGATGAAGAACATTGGGTCCATGGCCCTATCATCAATATGCAGGGGTAGAATAGCTTCATTGATATTGGGGTTAATCCATATGTGATAATTTTTGGTTAGCAAAGACCAGTAAAACTAATTATAGGATTTGCAGTTAACACATGAATCAAAAGATGAAGACATTTTCAAGTAGGGTATATCAAAGATCACTCAACTCCATCAAAATATGAAGCTAAATAAGCCACTATCACCATTTATAAAAGAAAGCAAATATCTTGATAGTACTCATGCAAGATAATAATTATTCACTTGATGTGAATATGTCCGATCAAATAAAGGATAAAAACCATTTGAATATATTGCAAAACCAATCCCTATATTGATCTCACCATGTGTTAAAAACCATGAGGCCAATGTGAAATCAAATCATACCTGGGTGATGATAGCTTACGTGATCTTGGGCAGTGGAGAAATTTGCAGTAATTGCCTTAACATCACCAAGTACAAGCTAGAATGATTTGAGAAAGGGGAAATAATCAATAATCAGTACTTAATTCTGATGATCTACTAATTCATAATTAGTTAGAATTTGTAAATGTTTGCATTTCTCAATGAGAACTGAAGGTTGCATTGCAAAATTTGTAAGCCAATTACATCCTAAATTGTATATATAATCTACAACTCTATTCCCCTCTCTATATGTGTGTTAAAATGTGACCACATTAAGTTTATGGATAATGTCCCAAACTTGTTGCAGTGCATACTTAAGTTGCCAAGATAAGTACAACTTAGGGACAACTAGTCACTGAATCAACACTACCCACTCAGTCATAACTACCTCACTCAGTTAGAACACCATCACTTGGTGCCTTAAAAACACTTGGTCATCACTGACCCGAGTCACTCAACAAGACACTATGGTCAAACAACTCAATGAACACTAGGCTCGAGTTCACTTAGCAAACACTATGCTTGAGTAACTTGACAAGAGCATCACCCTACCTTGCTCGGCAAGCACTAGAGCTTGACAACTACTAAAGCTTATCAAGAATACTGGAACTCGACAAAAAATTCAATCCAAAATTATTGAAAATCCCCTTTCTTGGTAAGAAATAAACTTGAAAATGAAGCTCTTAATTTTGATAATCCATTAAGTCATTATTAATTAGGAATAGAGGATTTGTGATGGTGTCTATGGTCATTCCTCTCTTGTTCCACACAAATTTTGTGTTGTTTTTAATGACTTCTTTTGACTTGCTCCTCATAGTCTTTGGCCAATCTAGGGTTGGATACCCTATTACCCTATAGATTATTCTCTTTATGATTTTGATTGGCCCATTATCTAACCATACTGAACTATCTTGAAGTCTACTCAAAACAATACTGATCCATTTAGTTTTGAAAAGACTAGGGAAATTTAAGACATAAGGTAACCCTTTCTTTTCTACAATCTCGAATTCTTCCCTTAACACACCATTTTCACATAGTATTCCATATGCTTCTCTGATTTATGTGTCACCAATACTACCAATCTTATAGTTATAACACTTTTTGACATCTTGAATCATTAGAACTTTTGGTGGTATCATAGATAGTGCACCAGAGGGATCTTGTTTGTATGCTATGCTTGCAATAGCCTTGAAAATAGGTTGTTTTACCTCATTAGTAACCAATTGAACATTTAAGACTTCTTTACCCTCTACACCTTTTGAGCTAGATGTCATTTTACAAATCTAGGTTTAATAAAATTCGAAATAGTGTAGCTTGGCACACAATAAATACGATTCAAAATTTGATGAAATGATGTTGAGTAACTCTACAAATCTCCTAGGCAATGCTTTAGATGAAATTTCTAGATCACGTCTAGCTCTTCTTTCTCTTTCTTGATCTCAAATGATGTTAAATGAGTAGAAATCAATCAAATACCCATTTGAAATATTATAATTAATGCTAACTGCTTATACAGTTCTTATCTTGGTATCAACTAATTTCTGGCTCACTCGACCTCCACTCGTCTTTTCATTCATTCAACAACCTTTATTAGCCTGACATTACAACCTTTATTAGCTTGGCATTTACTAGCTAGACTATTAGCTTAGAATCCACTTGAAATTTACTCAGAAACCATGGGAAACTTTTCATGTACAGTAGTAACCTGAAAATTGAAAAAACTTAAAGGTTTTTCTTGGAGCCCTAATAACACCTTGCATCTTTATTCATGTTTATGTAATATTTTAGAACTAAATCCTTTGGAACTAATGTATGATATATGTTTTGAATATCAGTCCCACATACCTCTTGATTGCTTAGTTTGATGAGATGTCATCACCTAACCCATTAGGTGAAGTGATCCCTTCTCCACTTGATGTGTTGCAATCCTCCTTCTTCCATGTCTTGTTCATTTCATTTCTTACATTTTCAATATATGTATTGCTTTTTCCTTTATTGAACTTACAACTTGGTGCCTTTGACCTTGTTGGAGATTATCACTAGATGTGACCAATCTTTAGAAATCTAAAATATGTGGTCTACCTTAATCATCTTATATAGTCACTTCTAAAGTGTGTTCAAATACAATTCTTAGGAATATTTCCATACTCTTGACAATAGTGAGAACTATACCTTGTGTTATAATCCCATTTATAAAAGTTTCCATTATTCTTTAACTTTGTATGCATTTTTTATCACCATATCAGGTTGGATCTAAACTCAAAATCTCTATGTCCATACTTCTGACACTTATAACAATATCCTTCAAATATTTGAGTGTCCATGATCTTGATTCTACATTCATGTTCTTGGTGACCTTGTGTGTTGCACTTATGGTAGTGAATCATGCTCTTCTGCCTATTATTATGATTTATAGTTTTTCTCCTACACACATTGCCAGTATGTCCTTTCTTACCACAATTATGACAAGTAGGTTTGGAATTCTTAACTTTGCTACTTCTTTCTTCAACACTTTTGGATGATTATCCTTGTTTAGTACTTGTGTATCCGAGTCCAAATGTATCATTGTTAGATCTAGGGGATCTCATAAAATTTTCAAAGTACTTGATAGCTTCATTTGATTTATTGAAAATTTCAGTAAATTCCTTTTCTCTTTATATATTTTTGCTCAACTATTCATTCTATATCTTTAGTGTTGTTATCAATGTCCTTGGTATTTAGTTTATAGTTTTCATTCATCATCTAGCCGAAAGTTTCTGGTTTCATGTTAGAATCTTGGTTACCTCTGATAATTTCTCTTCTAGTTTGATGGTCAAAACTCTTTTTTCATTGTCAATCATGGCTTTGTCTTCTATAGCTTTCTCTTTCTATTTAGTCACTTCACATAGTAATATAGCTTGAGATTCTTGCTCTAATTTGAGATTCTAAATTTATTTAGTTTGGGCTTTGTTCCTTTCCATCAGATTTTCAATTGTTGCATCAAATTAATTAGATTTTCCATTTTCAAATACCTTAGTAGTGTCTATCACTTTGTATTGTGTATCATTCTCTTGAATAGCAATTTACTTTCTTATCTTCAAGGATTTCTTTAAATATTCTCTTTCTTTATTCAATTGATGTAGAATAAGATATATTTCAATCTCCTAGTTCTCAATAATCTTTCCCAAAAACCCTACAATTATAAGGTAAAACTAGGGTGGGAATGACAACCACAAATCTTCACTATTGTAGTATTAAAGTGTATCCAATGAAGGTTACATTGTTTGATCATGAAACATGATCTACCCTATGAAAGGTCTGCCCTATTATAGGCTTACAAATATTTTTAGGTCTTACCTTGTTAGAGGATTTCAACACCTTGTTAGAAGTATGCCTAGTTATAGGATTTCAACTCACAATTAGTTAAACACCTTGTTAAAGGATTTCAATACAATAATTTAGGACTAGTCCAGTAGTAGATTTAACTGATTCACCTATAAGAATGTCTTAGTATTGTTCCTATAATTAGCACTCTACTACTTGTTGATAGATCACCTCTATCCTCTCATGTACTTTATCCTTCTTGATCAATTTTCTCTCTATTGTTCACTATTTCCATCCTCTATTCTCCTTTAACTAATTCTTTAATACAATTTCAAATCATAATACCTTAGTCACCATGAATGTCCTAGTTTGTGCATGCAATTTACTCTCCTTGATCATTCATTCATTCCCCTTCACACTCACTAAAATTTTAGGTTATGTCCTCCTTAAGAAGGCCTAGGTGACTTAGGGTTAGATATGTATCAATGACTATGATTCATCCATTTTTCCACTTAAACCTTTCCTTTCCTTGATTGGATGCATGTTATGCATAGGGATCCCAACTTAAAATTCATCCTTATCACCAAAATATCATAATTCAATCTATAAGTTGGTTCAAAAATTGTTTACATATAGTTTGTGTCAATACAAACAATTATGACAAAACTATGTTACTTGGCAATTAAAGTCCCTAGTGCTTAGCACATACTGACATCAATACTTTGACTCGTCCTCTAAATGACTTGGCATGTACTACTTGCTCAGCTCTTGAATCACTCGGCATGCACTATATGCTCAACACTTGAGTGACTTGACACTCACTGTTGACTCAACATGCTCTAACTTATACATGTTGTGCTTAGCATATACTACTTGTTTAGCATAGACTAAGTAAATGAATTAAGTGTATAGACACTCACTTGTCAAAACCAATCTGAGATCAACACTTAAGGTGTTATATAAGGGGCTATATTTGATATAATAAACATGGTACACTCTTTACCTACTACACTATACTTATTACAATAAGAGAAAGATGCTAGTCACTCCTAGGAAGGTGAGGCTTCAAGTTTATCTTGAAGTACCTTGTAAAGGATTAGATAACTATGGTTTTCGTTTTGTCTGGAAAGCCTTCTTCATTACTATGGATGAGCATAGTTATATGATTTTTAATAGTTTTCTAAAACTCTTTATACTTTTATTTGGATATTCCCTACATTGAGGTAGAAACTTATCAATATTTTGGTTTCTTTAGGTTTAATTATAAGATTTTATACTATTGTGAAGGTTAACACTTCATATATCACAATTTTAGTTATAAATTTTAATGTCATTAAATGAGTTCTTCATTTTATGGATAGAGGTAGAGGACATAACATGTTTTTTACTTTGTGGCTTGTGAATTTATTTTGAAAAATTATTTGGTGACTATATTGTTTCCTATTTTGGTGGTGATTTTCAACGAATTTTTATCCATTTTTCTTCTACTAGTGTGGTTTTGATTGTATGTTGTAGCTTGGTTATAACTTTGTGTTGTTTGGGTCAGCCCCCAATTTTGCTACTTATTTATCAAAAATAAATAAATGGGGAGAAATTAAGTCATCTAATCTTTCTAAGTAGTGGTTTTAATTTTTCTTTGTTACTTGTCATTCGGTTCTAATTTCACTATTTTTTATCCATATAATTTTTTAACATATCTTAAGAGTTAACTCAAAAATTATTTTTCCATTTAATATAGAACTTTTATTATGTAAAATAATTTTTCCAAATTTTAATCAAAGATATGAATACTAATAAAAAATTTAATACTACACATTTTGATTAATTTTATTAACAAATTTATGTCTCATGATAGAAAGGATAGCACAATTGATGCTTAAGTTTGTCTTTAGAACTACCATTTCACTTAACAACCTAACATCTAACATTCAAGTTTCGATAAAATTTTTTTTGAAATAGATATTCATAACCTATCTAAAAATTATTATTTTAATGTAATAACTAACAAAAATAATCACTACAAGGAAGATATAGATTCATAAGTGTGTTGGAGGTATGAAGGGTTCCAAATTTGACCTCTCCTAGAAGCTTGGTGTACCCTATCATGACAAGAAAGTAAGCTTTGACAATGTTTCCTTTTTAGTCATGGAAAAAATAATTGCAATACACACTAGACATTGGTTGGAATATGTCTAGATGCTAAGAAAATCAAAAGCCAATAACAAGAGGATGTTTTTCACTTCATATACTTGATAGAAAAAGCATAATGATTGCAAAATGGGTTCAATAGGAAATAACCCAAATCGTCAACCTAAGAAAAAAAGTACTCCATACTAAGGAACCAAAATATGACCTAATGCAAAACAGAATCCTATATATTTAGTAATCAAAAGAGGTCCTTATGGACCTTTTGTGAGGTCTCTAAGGATTTGGCATCCACCAAGTCCACCAAATGTAGATGAACACTTAATTATTCCCCAACAAAAAAATTGTCATGCGTTATTTTCCCCATTATTTGAAATCCCAATTGAGTTACAAAGGAGTCCTTGAGAATCCATTTTCATCATCTCCCATGAAACTCTAAAAAATTCCTATAAAATATGTATTGGGTATCAAAGGAAGAAAAATTGGTGAGTTATGCATCTAGTTTAATTGGTATAAGGTATTGACTAGGTAGATCTCTTTCTATCTATAACTCACCTAGAGAAAGATCAAAAGGGTAGAAGTTAAGGGGAAGGCTTACAAAAATTCCAAAGAATAGACAAAGTTGAGGCTGATGATCTCTAGGAAGAATATGAATGCTTGGGAGATTATCAAAGATCATATTTTTCACTTGGAAAGCTAGATGTCTTCTAAGGAAGAGAAAACAAAAATTCTCAAATCCCTAATGAATATGAAAGAAAAATTATAAGATAAAATGTCTTTATAAATTAGAGGAGTTGGTCTCCTATAACAACAACTTCCAAGAGAAGAACGATATCTCTATTAGCTCTATTGAGGTTGAGACCAATGATAAAAATATGAAAAATAGAAAAGGAAAAAAGAAAGACAATGTTGAGGTGGTGTTCATGGATGATATGGCCCCCAATGATTTGGGTTCTACTTGACCTATGAAGAGTGCTACTTTTCTTGGCAAGCTCGAGGAACTCAATAAGTTGTTAAAAGGTGTTATAGTGTGATTATTTTTGTTCCCTTATATCTCTTGGTTCTTAGTAAAGCTTTTTATTTATTTTTTTAGTTTATATTTATGTTCTACTTGTAGAACCAGAATCAGTATGCAAAGAACATTAACAAATAAAGTAAACATTCACAAACCAAAAACTAAATTCACATATATGCTTAGACTAAGAAAGAAAATAAGAAGTGCAAACCTCACGAGAGAAAACACTCCATGCTTTCTTGATTCTGTAGATGTGTCCTTTTGCTGTGGATGTATGCTCAAGATGCTCAAAAGTTGCTTCAATGGAGATGGGTAATGGCAAATTGGTAGCTTTGTGAGCTCTCAATTTGGCATTATAAGGGTATGGTTGATGGCTTTGGTTATCAAAATAGCATGGTAACTTTAGCTCAAATATTGTTGATGAAATGGCTTGGGATGGGATTAAATTTATAGGCTAAGGGGTAGAGGGATGGAGGGCTTAGATGCAAGGATGGATGAAGGCTTAAGGAGGGCTAAGATGCACTCAAAGGGGAGCACATGGATTGTGCTTGTTTAGGACCAATGGGAAGGTGACACTTGTCACAAGGAGGATGAGTGTGAGAGGGTAGGGTTAAGGGTTGGTTAAGGGCATGATGAGTGGGGTTGAGTATGTAAGAGGGATGTAAGAGGAATGAGTGTGGAAGAGGGAAGAGTGTGGAAGATGGGTGTAAGAGTCATGAGTGGGCTTGTAAGAGTCTTTATGTTTTGTAAGAGCACTCATGACTTAGTGGTTGGGTTTTTTTGAGGGGAGACTTTGGTTTGGATTAGGAAAGTCTTAAACTTGTTTAAGGAATGTGACAACATTAGGGGGTGGATTAGGCTTGGGTTTAGGATTAGATTAGAGATGTTAGAGATGTGCAAGTGGATGGCATTAATGAGGGTGGGTGAGTTAGTGGCTAAGCTTGGTTAGTATGGGTGGATGGGGTGGATTAGGCTAAATGGAGGATTAGAGATAGGTTAGGGTTTTTTTGAATTTGAGGATTTCATTTATCAAATAGATTTATTTAATAAATGGGGATTTTTGGAATTAGATAGGACAAAAGGATTTAATTGATAAATAATAGATTATTTGATTTATCAATTAGGACTATAGATGATTAATTAAATTAATCAACTAGGGGATGACAAAGGATTAATTAAATAAGAATTTAATTAATGATGCCTTTAAGGATGGCTAAATTAGATTACCAAAGTAGTGTAATCAAATTTAGGTGTCTACACTACTTAGTCTAGTTATTAGTATTTATTTCTTCCAAGTTCTCTTTTTTTTGTTCATTAGACATGATTATATATTTTATTAAGGGTTTAGGTCCTATCTCATTTTTAATAAGATCTCAAATTCTGAAAAAGGTTCTAGTTAAACAAAATTTACCAAAAATATGTCAAAAAAGGTTGATAATTCAAGGCAACAAAATATTGCAAAAAATTCATTCCATTCAAATTAAAGTTGGAATCATACATAATGATATTTAGTTAAATTGAAAACTAGGATCAAACACCATCATTACATAAGCACCATAATATTATTATTCAAATGTTATTACATTGCTGACTTTATGTTGGTTTCAAAAAATATATATCAATGACATAAATTTTACACATCAAACATAGGTCAAAATTATGCTGACCTACACACTAAATATAAAGAATCATGAGAATGTTAAATGAGGTGAATGTATAATAACATGAAATACAAAAGATAACATGCCATTGGACCTATAGCCCATCCACATGTAGTCTAATCCCTTAGCCATTAGAAAATTATCCATATGCTATCATAAAATAAAAGAGTGCTTCAAGTGCTTTTATTGCATAGCCATAGAGTGGTTAACTCCTTGAGGTTCTTTGGTTAAGAAGAACCACCCGACCCTCGCACAAGAAGGATAACAAATGGGCACAATTGGATCAAAAGGATCTAGTGCAACTAAGTGCCTATTCTACTTTACACATATTTCTAGTAGATAACATCCAAATGGATGTGGAAGAGGGAAAATAAGAATTTAACCATGCATCTAAAACTCATGCAAATTATTTTGTGAGCTTGACAAAGCATTAAAAAAAGTATAATGTAAAAAACTAACATGTGGCAAATGAGGAAATTGATCACAATGTTTCCGTTAAATTCACCCTCCTTTTTCAACCCACATTCAACTCCCCTCCAACTTTATTCATAAAATAATAGCACTCAGAGATATGCTAAGAACACAATATATTATTATTTTCTAAATGACAATGTCATTGTGTACCTAGACTCATCAATTCATTTGGGTAGACAAAAGACATATTTCAAAGTGAAATTGAAGAGGGCATATTAAAATAAGCCCTACCTCAATCGAAGAGTAGGACTATAAAAATAAAATGGCAATCAACTAGAACAAACATTGTGTCAATTTTCAGAAGTAAACCCCTGCCTCCCCCGGCCCCCAACACTTTGAAATGGCCAGTATGAGAAGAGTCATTCCAGCTAACTTATAAATAATATTTAACAAAGATAATATTTACATAAATTTTAATTTTAATTCAGAAAAAAATATGTTTAGATTTACTTAATAGTTTATTAATTAATAAATCTACTTTTAAATACATTCATATATTGTAATAAGCTAAAACATTATGGATAAATGGCATGCATAATTTTTTTGCAATTCTTTACAATAATCGAGAGCATGGTGAATTAGTTATCCAAGTTCTAGATGTATAAATATAACTTTTCACAACTTAGTGAACATATATTCATAAAACATATTCATCATGCATGCATCCACAAGATCATGCAATCACTTAAACTTTGTAGGTTACTATCAAATCAACTTTGAAAAAATGTAAGCATGAAACATAACAAATTCAATAACACATTTGACACAATGATTTTACTCGAAACCCAACTTTGGAAAAACCACCAGTAACATGCTACTCATTCTCACTCTTATGAATTAATTCCCTATTAAAGGTTATAATGCACACTATCAAATGTGACCTAGTCAAAGAATTTCAATCACCTTGTTAGGAGTGAGCCTTGTTAGAGGACATTCGATCATATATTTAGAATTTCACTAAGTTAAAGGATTTACAAATGACTATTAGATCAACCTTGATCTTTTCTCAACACCTACTGTCCACTCAATCGAGCTTGGCACACTCAATTCTTCTTAGTTCACATTCTTCTAGAGTTTGTCAGTGTATCCAACCTTTGTAACCTTAAATAGATAATCAATAGACTATATCATCACTATCTTAACTAATCTTTGTACTCCTTTTTCATACCTTAACTTAACCTTTTCTCTAGGTTCTTTTGTTATTGTATTTGATCAAAACCTCCTCATCAATCAAAAAAATGATAGAACACAAATCAACTAGGAAGATGTCTTACCAATAAGTAGGAGGTTTGACATCAGTGACAAAAAAAGTATTGAAATACATTCTCATAGTTGTATAAAATTTTTTCAACAATTTAACTTTAGAGACATTACGTTAAAGAAAATTGTGAGTATTGCATCTCCTTGCAAAATATAATTCTAAAATAAAATAAAAGTATTGAATGAATTGGTGGTTACTTATAACCTTTTTTTGGTTGCTCTTATGATATTTTATATAATATATACCATCAATTAATATGATAGCTTGACACTATATTATGGAGTTGATTCCATTGTTTCATTAGAATGTGGCCTTTTGATGAGATAATATAATTCACACAAATCATAATGAAAAAAGGTACATAAAGAAATAACATCATGGAAAAAATTTATAACATCCTAAATTTATTATTAATTGTGATTCTGTGAGTCTTGTATAAAGTCATGAGCATATATATAGGTCTTGAGGGAAGACTTAAACAAGATTTTATCATTAACTAGGATTTCCCATCACACCACGTGATCATTAAACAATTGTAGAATGTAATCACTCTAGATAAGTTGTGATTATATGGATAGAGAGAAATAATCAAATCTTTAGGGATGAAGAGAGGTCTCCAAATTTAATTATTATTGGTTTCTTGAGGTTATTGTAGGAAAATGTGAGATGTTGCAAATGGAAAACGTTGGAAGATCCCCTATCTATGAGGGATTATTAGATAACTTAGGCTTTGGGCCTCCCTAAAACCTACCATAGTTTTTATAATACCAAAAGGGAAGTAAGAAGAGAAACTCGATGGAACAGACCTAATTTTTTTGGGGTCTAAACTCCATTTTGAAGAAGTAGATAGGAGATAAAGCATAATGGAACAAGGTATGATTTGGAATCATAAGGAAATTTTTCTACTTGCCTATGCAAGGAAATTAGAAGTATTCACTAACAATCAAGTAGAAGTAATAGCTCTTTTATGTGGCCTATTATTTTTTACCTCTATAGCTAGCAATAAGATAAATATATCAGGGGATTCAATGTTTTTATTACATGTAATGAAGGAAAAGATAAAGTCAGGTTGGATTTTTACTAATATCATCAATTATTATAAAGCTATCTACAGAGGGTTGAAGATTACCACATACAATAAATCTGCCAAGAAGGTAATGCAGTGGCATATGCTACCACAAAAAAAGGGCTTAAATATGAGGGGATTTATTGTTGGAGAAATCCACCAAGCCTTCTTGAAAATATAATTGCTCAAGTAACTAAGGAACAAAAATAAGTAGTTAATAATGACAAAATTTATCCCAAATGTAAGAGTCAAGGAAAATAAGAATTGGAAAATGAGGGTAGGAAAGCAAACGAGTCTAAAAAGAAATACTAACATGGATTATTACAAGGTTCACAAGGTCAAAGTGACAAGCATTCATAAATTAACTTTTGAGAAGCATCACATCAATGATAACATGTATTTAAATGTATTGAATGCATCATTATTTGAAATGAGAAATTCTACGATCTTTAGATATTGTGTCATATCTCTAGACTAAATAAAACACCATCATTTCACTCTAAAATGGAATTATTTTGAGGACACTTAGTGGTGAAATAAGAGTAATCATTATAGAGTTGGTTGGTTCCCTCATGCCTTAGAGAAGGCTTTACTTTCCATTAATCCATCTAATCTTTTATGTGTACATGGTGTTCTTCATAATAGATAAAGACTTTTTAGTGTGAAGTATTGTATTTTGAGTAATTTTAGTAATGCTAGAAAGAAAAACCCTACAAAAAATTGCACAAGAGAGAAAATGGGTGGGGATAGACAAAGGTGGAATGATGTCATACATGGAAGTCATGATTGGCTTCGATGCTAGATTCTCTACAAATTATCAATAATTTGAAGAAGAGAAAAAAAGTGATGATTAAGAGCATCACTTTTGAAATTATTGAAGAATTGATAGAACATTCTATTAGGCTATCCTTAGAAGGCTGGAAATTGAAAGGATAAGTAGGGTTATGGATAGGAGTAGCCTGAGAAGGTACTTCTCCAAAGTAAGGAACAAGTTAAGTTCTAAGGTGGTTTTCAAGAGAAGAGTTGATTGAACAATAGAACTTGGTTTGTTCCTTCTTCAAAACCTATTTTACTATTTAGGGTGTATATAAAGTTTACATTTTTAATGAATTCTCTTTTTTGAATTACATTTGTTACCATGCCTTAATTTCACTTCCACTTTACCCTCTAGGATCTTTGGAAGACATGATTAAGCATGCTAGAGAGTGTAAGGGACTTGAAAAGAAGGATATTTGTTATTACACTACAAGTTAATTTGTACAAAAATTATAACTTCCATTTAGCCCTATACCTTTCATGTATTACTACTATACCAACTCCTCAGACCCTCTCTACTAACCCTCTCATTATTGACCTCCCATAGGGGAAGAATGGCATAAAGAGTCTCAAAGAAAAAATTCCATGTAGATCTCCATGTATTTGATTCCTAAAGGGACATGGGTAATAAGGTGAAGTTAGAAAATTGAGAACATTCCAAAATGGCCCAAAAAATCAAGTGTGATTTGTAGAGTCATCTAATTATTTCAAAAGTTCAAGAGGAAACACCTAGAAGATTATTTAGACCTAGCTAAAAAACTTAGGATAAAAGAAAAATAGGTTAAGGAAATACTTTTTGAGGTGATTAAAACTACCAAATTTGAGAGTACAGTTGGGTCTAATAGAGGAAAACATGATGGAAATAGTGAAAAACATGTATTTACAAATGTTAAAGTGGATAGAACTATTGAATGCCTACATATTAGTGAATCTAAGAGTAAATAAATTCCCCTCCCATTATTTTACCTTCTCTCTCACTCGCTTAAGGTAATAGTAGAACTGATATTACAAGTATGGAGGTCATCACAATGGCCAATCACAAGGAGTTTAGATATTGTAAGTATTGTACAAACAATTCCAAGGAACTTAAGGTGTTATGGAAGGGGCAATAGGGGATGTAAGTGGACTTCAAAAAGCTAGTCCATTTTGTAATAAAATTGATGCAGTCTTTAGCTAATATACTCTACCTCTTGCAATAAGAGAAATATGATAATCATAGTTAGGGAGATGAGGATTCAAGGTTATTTGGAAGTAGCTTGTAGAGGACTAGATAACTATGGTTTTTGTGTTCTCTAGAAATCCTTCTCCATTAATATGAAGGAGAATAGTTATAGGATTTTTAATAGTGTTTCTAAAACTCTTTATATTTTCATTTGGATGTTCCCTACTGAGGTAGAGACTTATTAATATCTGGGTTCCTATAGCTTTATTAATAAGACTACATCCTATTGTTAAGGTTAATACTTCAGACATCATGGTTTTAGTTATAAATTTTAATTGCATTATATGGGCTTTTCATTTTATGGATCAAGGAAGAGGATTTAACATGTTTTTCACTTTGTGGCTCATGAATTTATTTAGAAAATTTAATTAGTGACTATATTTTTCTTATTTTGGTGGTGATTGTCCATCAATTTTTATCAATCTTTCTTCTATTAATGTGTTTGTAATTGTATGTTGTAGCTTAATTATAACTTTTTGTTCTTTAGGTCATCCCCCATTATGGCTACTTGTTTATCAACACAATTATAAATGGAGAGAAAGTAAGTGATCTAATCTTGCTATGTAATGGTTCTTCTTTTGCCTTATTGCTTGTCATTAGGTTGTTATTTGGCTATTTTTTATCCTTATATTTTCTTAACATAGCTTAAGAGTTCACTCAAAAAAAAATTTAGCATTTAATTTAGAACTTTTCTTATATACTTAAATACTTTTTCTAAATTTTAATCAGAGATATAAATACAAATAAAATATTTAATATTATGCATATTTTTATAATTATTATTAACAACTTTGTTTGTGTCATGATATAAAAAAAAAATGCAAATGAAGATTAAATTTTTCTTTAGAACTAGCATTTCACTAAATAATCTAATATCTAACATTCATGTTTCTATAAGATTTTATATTTTGAGATGGATATTCCTTACTTACCTAAACAATTTTTTTTTAGCGTAATTATCAAACAAAAATACAGTAGAACAAAGATACAATTTGATAAGTGTGTTAAATGTATGAAGGGTTTAAAATTTGACCCAGTTCCTAGAAGCTTGTTGTGTCCTATGATGACAAGAAAATAAGCTTTGACAATGTTTATTTTTTGTTCATGCCAAAAATAATGACACTACTTACTAGACATCATTCAAAAGATGTCTAGACTCTATGAAAATCCAAAGTCTCTCAAAAGAGTATTGTTGTCACTTCCTGTAGCTCATAGAAAAAACATAAAGATTGTAAAATGGGTTATGTTATCTCTAGAAGCTGCATCTAGACTAGATTCTAACTCAGTCAACTTTGAGTAACACAAAAACACTCCTAGGTAGTGGGTGTACCAAGAGTAGGAGTTCATTATCATGTTTCGTTGATTTACTTCTTCAAACAAAAATTTAAACTTGAGAGAGAAGTGGATAGAAGGATTGCTTGAAAATAAATGTTGAAAGTAAAAGTGGATGATACACCAAATATTATGATGAATATATTCCTGGCCTAACACAATGAAACACTTTTGAATAGATAAAATGAGCACAATGCTGACCTCAAGGAACTCATACATGAATATTTCATGAGAAGGATAAACATAAAAGATTCTAAAGGGAGATAAATCCACAATTCCACAAACTTGAAAAAAGGTAGAACATCAGGACTTGCAACCTATATGAATACTCCAAACCTCCCTTCTTACTGAAATTGAGAGAAAAATCATGGATTCAAGTTAAACCACAAAAGGCATGTCAAATCAGTAATATAAGCACCAAAAAAACATAAGAAGGGCTCTTCAACTATTCCTTTATTTAGATTTCAAAGGTCATTCCACCACATTTATCTAGATTGACTGTAGAGTAAAGTAAGTTGTAGAAAAAGCCTAAAGGATTCTTAAGAAATCTCAACAACACTATTTTGCATAAAAACTTCAAAATTCCAGCTAGCTGCTAATCCACATCTTGGCAATCCTCATAAAGAGAAGGATTAAAACAAGAATTAGATGGGAGGGGCATATGTCAAAAAACTATTGGAAGAATATAGATATTGTTACAAAATTACATCTTACATTTATATTCCCCATCTCTGTATTCTAGTAAAACAAGGAAGATGATCATGAAAAATGCTAGGTGGTACATTTTGAAAGAGTCATTTAATTGATTCTATTTGTGTTTTAAAGGTTTCAACATGAAATTCCTCAACAACATTAGCTGATAGAGTCATGATATCTTGAACTACTTTTACCACATCTATTTCTTGTTAAGGGAAATACGAAATATTTGATCCTTCCTAACGATCTCTTAGCTCCACTTTATCCTAGATTAGATCTTTATTTTCTTATTTCAGCTCTGCAACTTTAACCTATCATTTCTTACTACCTTTGGTTAAATTTCTAATTGACTACCCAGTGAGATCACATATATAATATTTGAATATTCAAGTTCAAATTTTGTCCCCTGATCTCTTGACACTACGATCACAACTCAGTCGCTCTATCACTACAGTTAAACTATTAACATCATTCTTGACTGTGATCATGTGACTGATAGAAACACTGACTGAGTTTGAAAGTTCAATGTTGGACTAAAGTGGTATGAGATCCTAGGTCTACAACCTATACATTGACTCAACCATTAACCCATGTGGCCAAGCTTGAAAGTTCAATGTTTGACTAAAGTGGTATGAGATCCTAGGTCTGCAATCTATACCTTGACTCAACCATTAACCCATGTGGCCAAGTGACAAAGGTATCATTGCATCAGAACCTTAACCTCAGGTTACAATTAACCCATTGCAGTTCTATGACAACGGCATATGAGCTATTGTTAAAAAATGGGCCCCCTGGTACACATATCAGCCTCTCATTAAGTTTCCTTTGGTAACCTTCTTTCTTCTTTGGTTAGTGATATGACAATAACCACTTATCTTTCTTTGATCAAATGACTGGGAAGATGAATGATCCTCTTCTCTCAAAATACAAAATAGTGCTCACAATGCTACATGTCACCTCTCTGCCACTTCACAAGCTTAACTCATGATTAGTCTTAACCCATCAAAAACATGCCAAAAAAAGGGAATTGCATCCTCACAACTTTAACCATGACTCTTCATTAACTACTAGCAACCTCATGATTAGATAGGATCACTACCTCACAATTTATATCTTGACCATAGCATTTAATCTTGCAACCATGCGACCAACTTTTAGATTGACTACTTCATCATTAGTGCATCATCACAACTTGAAATTTAACTTGACCATTAACTTTTGTGAACAAATGATCAAGGTGATCAATGTGTCATTTTTGGATCTTGGGTTAGCATTATCCTTCTACAACTATGCTAACCATTGTTTTAATTTCCTAATTAACTTGTTTGCCTAGTCACAACATAAGATGTGACTACACATTCATCCTTGCAAAGCTACAAAAACTAGCATAGCATTTGATTTCCTAGTCGTAACATATTACTTTGGAGCTTTCTTCAATAGAAGATATTGATATACCATCTTTGGCCTTCATTCTATGCATGATTATTTTAGAGTTGATTACATGCAAACCTAAGATCAAAGGATCTCTATGACACAACCCACCATGTCACATGTCACTGCCTCATATTTCCATATTTCTTAAACATTGATCACTTTAGAAATACAAGGATACATTGACTGTCAATCTCCATCTAATTGACAACTTATGCAAGGTTTTCTTTTTGGTGCATTCAATATCATCATCAAATGACGTACTACCACATCATCAAGACTTCTCTAACATACTTCATAGCTCAAACCCTTAACCTAGAAACTAGGCGATAATGCAAACACATCTTTGGAAATTATACCCATGATTCGGTTAACCATTTGCAACTATGTGAGCAAAGAGTTCACATTGTCACCATCATTAATACTTTTCTAGGTTAACATTTTGCAACAATGTAAACATGAAATTAACCACCTAATGATTGTGTCACACCATTTCCACTATTGGTGGGCTTAAGACATAACCACTCATGATTGCACAAATAAAAAATTTTCGTGGTCACAACTTTAAAATTTTAACACGGCTTAAGGAATGAGCAATAAAATATTTGAATACAAGGGTTAGTGAAGCTTGGGGATATAAGAGACAAAGCATGATTACATTTACACATCCCTCTCATGTATGCATGATATTTAATGAACCAATAGAAGGGTGTGAAATATGGCCACCACCCTAGAGAAGAAACTAGTCATTATTTCTACACATTTTTTGCATAGTGATAACAATGTTAACACTTTTGGAAACTTCTACTAAATGGTTTCTTGCTAGACATAAAACTAGTGACCTTCGGTAATCTATTGGGTGTCGAGCCAAAATAGATATGCGGATGGATTTCAAAACTAGTTGCTGATGCTCAGATCTATGCATTTGGGTCATGAAAATCTATAAAAATGTCTGAGAATGAGGATGCTTCTATACTTAGCATGGATGCAACACTTTTCTTTTATTGAAAGCTAGAAAACTAGAACTAAACACATCTATGCTAGAAAAAAGGTTAGGGAAAACAAAAGTAGGAAAAGCTATATACAATAAGGAACCTAAAGATCATTACTCAAAGCAAAGCTTGAGGCAAATCCCATTCACAAGGATTGGAAAAACATCTCCTTCTCTAGTTGATAGCTGGTAGGCATTGTATTCTTTCCATTCTGAAATTATGAATGGTCTAGTCCACATGTGATCAAACTTGTTATGGTGGCTTGGTTTTCTTTTTAAACACCCTAGCATAGAATCAGATCTCCTTCTTTGAAAACTCTAAGCTTGAATTTCTTATTGAACACCCTCTGAGCTTAGATCTTCTGATATCTCATTATTTAAAATGATTTATTTCTTTCCTCTTTGACCTCTAACAACTTAGCTCACCTCAGCTAGAATGGATTATCTTCTTCAAAAAGCATTAGATTATTAGCCACCTCTAATGAGGTAAATTCTATAGAAATAGGTGGTTTGGCTTGTTTCCCTTTTATACCAAAACATAGGGAAAATTGCCAAGAATTCACTTGGGAATGATTCTATCAAGAAATATTCTTATCTCAACTTGGAATGCCAATCACATTTGTTGTTTGCTAAAGTCCTTTTCAAAGTCCTCAACAAGTTCTTATTTGTGCTTTCAACTAGGCTATTTCCTTGAGGATAATAGTTTGATGAAGTATTGAGATATAATTCATTCTTCAATTCCCATTTAGTATTCTTGTTTCCACAAATTCCAAGGCATTATTAGATACAATGGAGTTAGGAACTCCAAATCTAGAAATCAAATCATCATAGAAAATCAAATAGAGGCTTCATTGGCCCTTTTTAGAGCTATTGCTTCTATTAGGCATATGAAATTATCCAAGCTAGTTAGAATCCATTTGTGGCCAGCAATAAAATTTGGATTTATAGGACCCAAAAAATTGATACCCCACTTCATAAATGGCTAGTCAATTAGAATAGGATGTAGAGGTAAGGCCACCAACCTTTCCTATCTGGAAAACAATGAACATTGTTTGCATTCACTTTCCCATTCATGAGCATCCTTAAATAGTTTGGGCCAATAATATCTAGACCTAATTATCTTATAGGTTGTTGTCTCTCATGGAATTGGTTCAAGAAATCACTGATATGGCCATTATTAATGCATATGAGGAGGAATCAATTCATATCTTTTCTAGAAAAAAGACCATCCATTAATATGTAGCACACAAGGAGACCCTAAACTACTATTCATGGAAAAATAGACACTTTTTAGGAAAATGATCTCTTCAAGAACTATCCGTGAATTGGCAGTTCAAGAATATTATCTGATAAATCCTTGATGATATAAGAATCTTCTCCCCATACATTTTTTATTAAATGGGGACCTAGCCAGATAGGGTCAAACTTACCATGTTTTCCTTTATCTTCAATTCTGGCATTCCACATTAGGACTAACTCTCCATCTTGAAATTTTTTGCTTATTGTCCTTTTGTCATATAGTGTCTTAATTTGTAACTACAATTTTTGGTTTCTCACTGATGCTTCTTTTTTGGATTCTGTTAACCCTACAAGCTCATCCAAACTTTCTTGCATATCATATAATATCTTCATCATATAATTGGATGTAATTATAGAGCCACACTAAGTTATTTTGAAGCATCCTCGCCTAAATTCCATACACTAGATCAAAAGGAGCTACTCCAATGGCTTTTTTCATAGTCACTCTATCAGCCCATACTGCAAGTTGCAACTTAGAGTCCCATGCCTTCTTGTTATCATCCAAGGTGCTCTTAATAAAATTTAACAACATTTTATTTGTGGATTCAGCCTATCCATTTCCTTCTGGATGATATGGGCAAGATGTTGACCTATTAATTCCATACTTGTCACAAAACTTTATAAATTTCTTAGACCTAAAGTACATGGCATTATCTATCACAATTTTCTGAGGGCAACCAAATCAAGAAATAACGTTGCTTAGCAAGAAATTATTGACAAATTTACTAGTTGCATTTCTTGTAGGGATAGCTTCTACCCATTTTGTAAAGTAGTCAGTAGCAACTAAAATCCATGAATAGCTAGTACTACATTTGGGAGAAATCTCACCTATGAAATCCATACCCCACTACTGAAATGGTGCTTGCACCTCAACTGGCTTTAAAGAAGTATTACCTTAAAATTTATTTTTCTAGCAAACCTTTGACAAGAGTCACATTTTCTACCCAAGATTTGAGAATGTTTAAGAAGAGATGGCCAACGTAATCTAGCTATCATTACCTTATGTGTAGTAGTTTTAGCCATATAATGTCCCCCAAAAACTCTAGTATGCATCTCATTCAAAATTTCTTGGGCTCTTTCTTGATCTACACATTTTAGTAATATACCTTCAAAATTTCTCCACCACAAACTACCTTTTACAATTATGTACCTGATAGCTTGTAACTTAGTTCTCCTCTTATCTTTTTTAGTCAAATGAGGTGGGGCTTCCATGTGTTGTAGATAGTGAATGACATTGGTATACCACTCACAATGGTTCATATCACATGAATTATATATAAGGTCATCTATCACAATATTGATCTGGTTAGCATCAAAATTAGATTGAGCCATGAGTTTAGCTAAACCTTGACCTATTATCAACTTTTTTATCTATATCTCAATGTCAAATTCTTGGATCTTGTTTATCCACCTACACCTTCTTCCTAACACTTCTTGTTGAGAAAATATATCTTTCATAGTAGCACTAGGCACAAATGCAATGACAATAGCACCTACCAAGTAGCATCTAAAAGCCTTACAACTTTTACTAGAGCATATGCTTGCTTTTCATTTATTTCATATTTCAACTCAGATGGTTGTTGTGATTTATTGAAGAATGCAATTGGTTGCTCATATCCCTCCTCATTCTTTTGCAACAAAATTGTAGCTACAGTATGAAAAGAAGAAAAAGAAAATATGTGCATGGGCTTTGTGTAGTCAGGAGTTCTCTGCACTGGAGCATTTTTTATTGTAGTTTTAATATCCTACAATCCTTGTGAAGGCTCACCATTCGAGTTGATAGTAGCTCCTTTCTTGTGCATTTTGGAAATAGGCCTACTAATTTTAGCAAAATTTGTAACAAATCTCCTTAGGAAATTAACTTTCCCAAAAAATGATCAAATTCCTTTTACATTCATTTTCTTGAGGACCTTATCAATAGCTACTACATTTTTAGGTTCCATCTATACCACATCCTTTGATACTATATGTCCCAATAACTTACCTTTAGTTACCCAAAATGTACATTTATTAGGGTTTAATGACACTCCATATTCTAATGCTTTGATAAAAATCTTTTCCAAATGCCCACAATGGTCTTCAGCCTTCTTGGAATAATCTATGAGGTCATCTCGATACACCACCACAAACTTATTTATATATTAATGACAAGCCACATCCATGGATCTTTGGAATGTAGCACCAGCATTAATCAATCCAAAAAGGCATCTTTACATATACATAAGTCCCCCAAGGAGTTGTAAATGTTGTCGTGAATTGTTCTGCTTCTTTTATGAAGACCTAGTTATATCCTAAGAATCCATCCATCATTGACATAAGTTTAGACCCTGTTACTTGTTGTAGCATGGCTTCCATGTTTGGCAATACATAATTATATTTTAAGGAAGAAATGTTCAAATTTCTAAAATCTACATTGTTGGAAATGATTGAAAAGATCATGAGGAAAATTTTTGGAATGATCATATGGAACTGGTAAAGAATGTTCTCAATCATTGTTTTGTCATTGATGTCAAACTTGCTACTTGAAGGAATGACAATTGCTTTAGTGATTCAAATACTATCTAGTGGTTGATTGACAAGGAGGAGGCAATCAATAAGTTGTAACTAGAACACCTAGAGAAAGGTTGAAGTTATGATGTTGAAATAAAGTAGAAGGATCAGCTAAGCCATTGATGAAAAAGTGTATTGATGACAGACACAAAGAATAGGCACATTGAAACATATCAAAGATGTAATGTTTTAGCTAAGACATCTATAAAGCCTAACTAAAGTTCATTAGAGAGAGGGAGCCGAGCAAGCTAGTAGGTGTTGAATAGATTCCTAGTTAAAGCCGAGCGAGTGAACTTCAAGTGCCGAGTAACCTTCAGATGCTGAGTGAACTTTAGATGCCAAGTAAACTTCAGATGCTGAGTGAACTCCAGGTGATGAGTAAAATCAAGTGTCGAGCTGAAAAAGATGCTAAGCATTAGGAAAACAATAGTGCTGAGTAACTTAGAGATTTCGAGCATCAGTAAATCAATAATGTTGAGTTTCTGCATTATTTTGAAAATCAAAGATTCACCAGATCCAAGCCGACAAGGTTATTATCTAGAAATCTGTGAATTGAATGGAAGATAAGAATGATGAGTTGGTGGCACATAACACCATGTATAACATTTTTGGAGATTACAACTAGAGTCTAAAGAAAGTTTCTAGATAACAACAAGATATAGGGTAGATACATTGTATCCTACCTAATCCATTTTGAAACCCTAAAGTTGGAAAGGGAGAATTGAGTGGCAAAGGCAAACCAAATTTCTATTCAAGAGGTCATAAGGTCATGAAGCAAAGAGAGGAGAAGGTGGTTGAGTATAAAAAGCATGAAGTGTTGAAGGAGATGCTAAGGAAAAAGAGATCACAGTTACTCTGTTTCGATAAGAAGACCCCAGATATGATTTCATTGGCATGATGACTAAGAAGACTCAAGGAGAAAAAGCTTGAGAGGAAGACAAACTATCAGAGCTAAAGTGATTAAAGCCAAGCAAAAAGATAGAATTGAAGAGTGATCTAAAATCTACAAAGTATGTTCTAAGTTGTATCAGATCAACATTCCATTATTGTTACTCTCTAGCAATTGTAATAGTTAGTTTAAATCTTATGGACTTAGGTTGCTTTAATAGCCATGATATAAAACCTTTACCAGGGTGACATTCCAAGTGAATGTTCTAATGTCCTTTGATAAGGACCATTCCTAACAATTTGGTAAAATCCTCTAACAAGGTCATATTTAATAGTGTGTTGTAAGCCTTTAATAGGGCAAGATTTTAATAGGGCATCACTTTAGAAGAGTGAGAATCAAGTAGCATGTTACTGTTGGTTTTTCCCAAATTGAGTTTCCATGTAAATCATTGTGTCATGTGTTAATCTTGCATGTTTTATTACTGCATGTTGATTTACTGTAACTTGCTAATATGGTTGAACTAAGTTTGGATGGATGAAAAGTGTATGGATTCATTAAAAGTAGTGAAAAAGTATTATTAGGGAATTTGGACCTTGAATAACTGATTCACCCCCCCTCTCAGTTATTGTAAAGAATTCTAACAATTGGTATCAGAGCCAAACTATTGTTTTAGTTTAAAGGGACTATAAGTAGGAAAGATCAAAATGTCTAAGAGAGAAGTCCCCAAGCTCAACAAAGACAACTTTGTTGCATGGAAAATTTTGATGAAGCTACATCTTAGATCCATAGGAGATTATGCCCAAAATTCAATAATTACTGAACATGTTGATCCAACTAGTACTCTTATTGCAGAAGATATGGAAAACAAATAGGAACAATCAGACAGTGCTAAAAATTGCCTCTGCACTCAACTATGCTGAATTTGATTATATCAAAGGATGTGACACTGCATTCAAAATGTGGAAAGCCCTACGAGACATCTATGGAGGAGATCAGAATGTCCAAAGAGCAAAAAGACAAAGCCTCAAAGGAAAGTTTGATGATATGAAAATCGAAGAAAATGACAATGTTGCTTAGTATGGCACAAGAATAAAGGAAGTGGTAAGTGCAATAAGATGTTTGAATGGTCAATTGGATGAAGATACTATTAATAGTAAGTTCTTAAAATCCTTGCTCCCTATTTATGCTATTAGAGTATTTGCAATACAAAAACTAAGATGTGTACTAGGAAACAATCTAAGTTTTGAAGGTATAGTGGGTAGACTCACTGCATTTGAGTTATCTAACTTTGACAACTACAAACCTGAGAATGTTGAATCTGCTTTCAAGGCCAAGTTATCACTGAAAGATGCTAAACAAGTAAAATCAAAAAATGGAAGAAAGATGAAATATGTATCCAGTGACAATAGCACTAATGAGGAAGATGTGGAACAATTGAAAGCACTACTTGCTAGAAGATTTCATAGAGATAAAGGAAAATTCAAAGGTAAGATGTCTATCATTTGTTTTAATTGCAATGAAGTAGGTCATATTGCTGCTAGATGTACATAGAAAAAGGATTACAAGGAAGGAAACAAATACAAATATGGAAGAGAAGACAATAAGAGAGATTACAAAGACAAAGGCAAGAAGTGTTATATTGTTGAAGAAAATTCTAATGATAATGATGATGAAGTTGTTTATATAGCCATGAAGGACCTATCTAATGAAGAAGAGCCTACAACACTGGTAACATGTATGAACAAGAATGACAGATGGATCATAGATAGTCGATGCTCACATCACATGACAGGAGACAAAAGTAAGTTTGTTAATTTTACTCAATATGATGGAAATAGTGTTAGATTTGGTAATGATACTCCATGTTAAATAAAAGGAAAAGGTTCCATTAAGCTTACAAAAAAAATTTCATGTGATAATGCATACTATGTTGAAGGATTAAACTACAATTTTCTAAGTGTCTTACAGTTAGGCAATATAGGATGCAAAGTAAAGTTTGGAAACAAAACTGCAAAAATCTATGATACTGATAGTAAACGGATAGGCAAAGGAGATCAAACAAGGAGTAATCTACTTTACCTTGATATGGATGATGTATCTTGTTTTGTTGCAAAATTTGATGATGAATGGTTATGGCACAAAAGACTATGTCATGTCAACTTTGACAATTTGGTCAATATTAGTAAAATAAAGAAAGTCAAAGGTTTACCAAAATTGAAGAAGCCTGATAATACCATGTGCAAACAATGTTAGCTAGGAAAGATGACAAAGTCAAGTTTCAAAAGCAAAAACTATACATCTAAAGAAGTACTTGAGTTAGTTCATACTGACTTATGTGGTCCAATGGAAGTACAAAGCTATAGAGGAGATAAATACATAATGTTGGTTGTTGATGACTATTCCAGAATGATGACTGTTATGTTCTTAAGACAAAAATCTGATTCCTTTCAAATGTTTAAGTGTTATGTGGCTAGAGTTGAAAAGGAAATAGGAAAGAGCTTAAAATGCCTGAGATTAGATAGAGGTGGTGAATTCACATCAAAAGAATTCAAGATATTTTGTAATGATAAAGGAATCAAAAGACAAACCTCAGCTCCTAGAACTTCCCCATAGAATGGAATTGCTGAAAGAAGAAATAGACATGTGATTGACTGTGCCAGAATATTAATGATGGAAAAAACTATTTCTCTAAAATACTAGAGAGAAGCTGTAAGTGTAGCTATTCATACACTGAACCAAGTACAAGTCAAGAAAGGTACAAATACAACACCTTTTGAATTATGGTATGGTCACTCACCCAATCTAAAACATTTCAAAGTGTTTGGTTGCAAGTGCTTTATACTTAAAGATGCTAGAAATGGAAAATTTGATGGAAACAGTGATGAAGGCATATTTCTTGGTTACTCCACTAGAAGTAAGGCATACAAGTGTTTGAATACTAACATTAACAAAATTGTGGAAAGTGTAAATATAAACTTTGATGAGCATATAGAAGTCCAAGTTGAAGAACCAAAGAGAATGAATGATTATAGAACCTTTGTGTATTCTTATGAAGGAATGTTTGTTAATCAAATTGAAACTCAACAACAAATTTTAGTTTCAACCGAGTCACAACCAGTGAATGCCGAGTTGCACTCAGAAGCCTAGTTGCAGAATGAGGGAAATGCACAATCTGATTCAAAATTCAGTACACATGAAATAGATGAAGAACAACCTGACAACTCAGTACATAGTGACCCTAAATCAAAAAGATCAAACATGGAAACAAGGATAGAACCAAGATTATCCAAATATGTAAAAAGACATCACCCTGCTGAACAGATAATTGGTGACAAAGATGCAAGATCAATGATAAGGAATGGACTAAGACATGAATCATGTCTGATTAGAAAATCTAAACCTAAAACAATATATAGTGCATTACAAGATGATGACTGGTATAAAGCTATGGAAGAAGAGATTGATCAAATAAAGAAGAACAAAACCTAGAGTTTAGTTCCCAGACCATTTGACACAAATGTGATTGGCACCAAGTGGGTATTCAGGAACAAGCTAGATGAGAATGGTGAGATTACTAGAAATAAAGCTAGACTAGTATGCAAGGGTTATGCTCAAGAAGAAGGACTATGGGGAAAAATTTGCCCCTGTTTCTAGAATGGAAGGATTAAGAACTTTACTTGCATATGCTACATATAAAGATTTCAAAGTTTATCAAATGGATGTAAAGTCTTCTTTTTTAAATGGTATACTAGAAGAAGAAGTCTACATTGAACAACCAGAAGGATTTGTTGATGAGAACAATAGGGATGTGGTTTGTAAATTACACAAAGCACTCTATGGTCTGAAACAAGCAACTAGGCATGGTATGAGAGACTTCACAAGTATCTAGTGCAAATAGGATTTGAAAGAACATATGATAATAGAAACATGTACATCAAAGAAGAAGAAGGTAAGGATATTATTGTATTTGAAATCTTTGTGGATGACATAGTGTTTGGAGGAAAGGAAGTGCTTTACAAAGGCTTTGCTGACAAAATGAAACATGAGTTTGAAATGTCTATGTTTGGAGAGATAAATTTTTTTGTTGGATTGTAAGTACATCAACTAAAACATGGTATATTTGTGACACAATCAAAGTATATCAAAGAAATACTCAAAATGTTTGGATTGGAGGAGTCCAAACCAATCAACACACCAATGGTGATAGAAAATAAGTTATCCAAAAATGATGAATCAGCTGAAGTCAATCAAACAATGTATAGATCCACGATTGGAAAACTGCAATATGTTGTACATAGCAGACCAGACATAGCATTAGTAGTTGGAATAGTGGCTAGATTCTCTGCTAATCCCAAAGAAAATAATCTCATAATAGTAAAAAGAATAATGAGATATCTTAAAGGACCTAATAACTTTGGTCTATAATAAAAAAAGAATGGAAGGTTTGAACTCAATGCATATACAGATGCAGATTGGGGAGGCACCATTGATGACAGAAAAAGCACAAGTGTAGGTGCATTACTTTTAGGTAAAAGGCTAGTTACTTGGACTAGAAAGAAATAAACATGCACATCCCAATCCACTACAGAATCAGAATATGTAGTAGCTACAATCAATTGCACAAACATTGTGTGGCTCACACATCTATTAAGAGGAATGAAAGAAGAGGTAACAAAACCTGTGATATTGTATTGCAATAATACAAGTGCTATAAACATATCCAAAAATCTAGTAATGCATGAAAAAACCAAGCATATTGCAATCAAGTATCATTATGTTAGAGAATTGGTAGAAGACAAACAAGTGAAGTTGGAATACATTCACACAAAGGAACAAACTACAGATATCTTCACTAAACCATTTCCCAAGGATACTTATGAATATCTTAGAGGAAAGTTGGGGGTAATACCCCTAACTCAAGCAGTTTAAAGCAACAAGGATGCTGCCCTGCATCAACAGGAACAAACCATTGAAATATTAGAAGAATGATGCAGAAGATGATAGTAGGAGCAAAAAATCCAAATCAGTCACAAGCATGGTGATAGAGGGAGAAAAAATGAGACACGAAGCTTATATTTTGCATGATAAAGATGCTACATCTTTGGCATTTATGTCAAAGAGGGAGAAAGATGCAGAAACCTAATCAATACAAAGCAAGAGGGAGATCTATATGAAAGAAGGAGATTAATGAAGAAATTGAAAGATATATATGAGATCAGTAGTATAGATGCAACAACCAGGAAAAGTAGTAGACAATAGCAAACAACGCATACAATCTTGGTGGTAACTAAGTTGATCAATTGATTAGTTTGGTTTTGCCATCAATGCCAAAGAGGGAGATTGTTGGAAATGATTGAAAAGATCATGAGGAAAATTGTTGGAATGATCATATGGAACTAGTAAATAATTTTCTCAATCATTGTTTTGTCATTTATGTCAAACTTGCTACTTGCAGGAATGACAATTGCTTTAGCAATCCAAATACCATCAAGTGGTTGATTGACAAGGAGGAGGCAATCAATAAGTTGTAAGTAGAATATCTAGAGAAAGGTTGAAGTTATGATGTTGACATGAAGTAGAAGGATCAGCTAAGCCGTTGATGAAAAAGTGTATTGATGATAGACACAGAGAATAGGCACATTGGAACATATCAAAGATGTAAGGTTTTAGCTAAGACATCTGTAAAGCCTAACTAAAGCTCGTTAGAGAGAGGGAGCCAAGAAATCTAGTAGGTACCAAACTGATTCTTAGTTAAAGTTGAGTCAATGAACTTCAAGTGCCAACTGAACTTCAAGTGGTGAGTAAACTTCAGATGCCGAGTGAACTTCAGATGCCGAGTGAACTTCAGATGCCGAGTGAACTTCAAGTGCCGAGTAAAATCAAGTGTTGAGCAGAAATAGATGTTGAGCATCAGGAAACCAATAGTGCCGAGTAACTCAGAGATGTCGAGCATCAGTAAATCAATAATGTTGAGTTTTTGCATTATTTTGAAAATCAAAGATTCACCAGATACAAGCCGACAAGGTTGTTATCTAGAAATCTGTGAATTAAATGGAAGATAAGAATGATGAGCTTGTGGCACAGAACACCATGTAGAACATTTTTGGAGATTACAACTGGAGTCTAGATGAAGTTTCTAGATAACAACAAGATATAGGATAGATACGTCATATCCTACCTAATCCATTTTGAAACCCTAAAGTTGTAAAGGGAGAATCAAGCGGAAAAGGAAAACCAAATTTCTATTTAAGAAGTCATAATGTCATGAAGCAAAGAGAGGAGAAGGTGGTCGAGCATAAAAAGCATGAAGTGCTGAAGGAGATGCTAAGGAGAAAGAGAGCATAGTTACTTTGTTTTGATAAGAAGACCCCAGATATGATTGCATTGGCATGATGAGTAAGAAGACTCCAAGAGATGAAGCTTGAGAGGAAGACAAGCTATCAGAGCTAAAGTGATTAAAGCCAAGCAAAATGATAGAACTGAAGAGTGATCTAAAATCATAAAGTATGTTGTAAGTTGTATCAGATCAACATTCCATTATTTTTACTCTCTAGAAATTGTAACAGTTAGTTTAAATCTTATGGACTTAGGTTGGTTTAATAGCCATGAGATAAATCCTTTAACAAGGTGAAATTCCAAGTGAATGTTCTAAAGTCCTTTGATCAGGCCCATTCCTAACAGTTTGGAGAAATCCTCTAACAAGGTCACATTTAACAGTGAGTAGTAAGCCTTTAACATGACAGGCTTTTAACAGGCCATCACTTTAGAAGAGAGAGAATCAAGTAGTATGTTACTGCTGGTTTTTTCCAAATTGGGTTTCCACGTAAATCATTGTGTCATGTGTTAATCTTGCATGTTTTATTACTGCATGTTGATTTACTATAACTTGCTAATATGGTTGAACTAAGTTTGGATGGATGAAAAGTGTATGGATTCATTAAAATTAGTGAAAAAGTATTATTAGGGAATTTGGACCTTGAATAACTTATTCACCCCCCCCCCCTCTCAGTTATTCTAAAGAATTCTAACATACATAGAGTCTGATATCCCCATTCTTTTCTCTAATAGGAACTATGTTTTAAACCAGGGTGGAATGTCTAATAGGCTTGATTATTCCCCCATCCCTTTAACTTCATTAGTTTTTCTTGCATTTTGGGGGCTAGGGTCGAGTTGACTAGCCTCTACTTTTGCCTAAAAGGTTTTGCATTGTCTTTCAATGGTATAACATGTTGAAAGAGATCTTCTCTATAGGCTTTCAATTCATCATATAACCAGGCAAAAACATGTCTATATTTTTTTAATAGGTCAATCAAAGGCTTCTTAATTTTAGTTGACAAATTTTGGCCAATGTAAACTTTCTTTGGGGCCTCATTAGTACCCAATTTCATCTATTCTAGCTCTTGAGGCTAATAGTCCTTAACTCCATGTTTTACCCTATCCTAGTTATCAAACATATTCTCCAAGATAGCAAGACCTTTAGGTACTTTATTAGTTTTCAACTATATAACTTCCTGGCCAAAAATTTTTTCCCTCCCATTTATGGTTTGAACCAAATCACTGCAATCCATCTCCCGACCATGACACTTATCTTCATTTAATAGGAAATTGACAATATCTTTATCATCTTCAAATAACTTTGAATGTTTAATATTATAAGGTACTGAAGGATTGTTTCTAATTTCAATTTTTGATATCCCTACAAATGATATCTCTTGGGGCTTAATTCCTATATTTACTAACAAGTCAGCCATCTTATTCTGAGTCCTATCTCTCCATGATATGCCAAATGCATCAAAGAATTCCATTTTATCCCAAACAACATTTTTGTACTATTTTAATCTCTCTCTTTTTGATGCATAGGTTTCCTTTATTTGCGAAATAATTAATTTAGAATTCCCTATGACATGCAACTTCTTAATTCCATGATGAGAGGCAACCTTTAATCCTAATAGTAGAGCCTCATATTCAGTTATATTATTAGTGCATGAAAAATTCAAGGTAAAAGAATATCTGAAAGTGTTTTTCTCTGGAGAAACAAAAACTACCCCTACTCTTACACCTTCCTTAGAACTAGCTCCATCAAAGAACATTTTCCATAATATTGTTGAGTCCATACAACATTCAACTCCATGTTCAATAATAGTAGGTAGATTCTTAACTTCTTGGATAATCAATTCAGCTTTGAATGCATTCACACCAGTATCTAAAAAGCAAGTGGCATCTTTGTCAATCTCTTCTCCCAAAATGTGACTAACCCTTGGCTCTCTATTTCCCTTAATAGCCTTATCTCCAACATGAAAGGTAGCATAGGTTAAATCACATTGTAGACTACTCCCCATAGTAGCACTCCACTTTCTATATAGCAAAATTCAAGACTGTGGAGGGATATCAACTACAAGAACTAACATGGTCAATTCTACCTCAGGATATGCAACTAGTTTAAGTGGTAAAGCATTTATGGTACCTATGACTGGGACTTCCCTAGCATCCATACCTCTACATCTACCTTTTGTAGTGTCCACTTTCAATCCTAAGGCTTCCATTACTTTGAAAGGCATTATGGTGTTAGAGGCTCCTAAGTCTATCATGCAATTTTTTAGGGTCTTTCCTTTGATAATTAGGTTGAGAATAAATGGGTCAATGTCTTCAATATATGCTACTAACAAATCATCTAAAAACATTTGGGGAATTTGGGACATGATACCATGATCTTCTATTACTAAGGCGATCTATTTGGTAGCATTTTGTTCTTCATTGTTGTTACTTTGTCATATCCCTCCCAACCATGACAAGGCTTTACTCTTATGCTCTTCAATTCTAAAAAGTTTAGACAAAGGTACCTTAATAGTGATTTGGGACAACATGGATATGATATCAATTGGCTCAGACATAGTGGGTTTAACAATCATACCTAAAGTAGGAGCCTTCTGAGTAGTAGGGATTATTATTTTCTTGGAATTATCAAATCCTAATCCCTTCTCTTGTATGATTTCTTTTGTTGTCTCATCAGCTTGGAATTGTACTTTCTTCTTAGGTTCCCACTTCTTAGTTTTAACATTTTTAACCTTGACTATCTCTATACTAGCCTTCTTATCATTGTCTTTCATCTTATGGGTGATATATTTTATGAATATACTAGAAGGCTTTCCAATTTCATTGTTAATAGTTTTGTTCCTCGAATTATAATTGTTATGTACTTGGGAGATCATTTCTGTAGTGATCCTATCAATTTATTTTGTGGAAGGCATTCTTAAACTTACATGACCCATTTTGGAAGATGTAATACATACCTGATCTTCATCATAGCCTTCATTATCTAAAAAAACTTGTTGATGATGTAATTGATAAGAAATTTTCTTATTATCCATATCACTTTCTATTTTTTCTAAATTAGAATCAACATAGTCATTACACATGCTTACTGTATTACAACTTACATCATCATGACTCTTTTCTTCCTCCTCCTCCTCAGTTTGTAAACTGTGGTTAGAAGCAAATGATTGAGCAACTGCACAATATTCTACAAAGTGAGGTGATTGGAAAATAATACACCATGGCACATTATCATTCATATTTACTGAACTCCTTTGTAGAGGATCTAGTGTACCCTTATCTTTTACATTTTGAGTCTAGTTAGGGATTGGCTTGCCATCCTTCCATTAGGTAGTATAAGGGTAATTTTGCATTCTAGGTTGTCTATTGAAATTGCTATTATTCACAGAGGTTTTCTCACCAACATTTGGTTTATTGAAACTAGTTGGATTCATCTTTTTAAGCAACTCTAACACCTAGCCAATTGTAGGTTCTTCTGGCTTTTTTCTTATGGGTGTTTTATCACCCTCCTTTTTGTTGTTATTCTTGGGATTGAAAAGCTTTGGGTCATCTATCCTACCCAATTTTCTAGATGCTTTCCTATTATTTTCAATATTTACTACAAATTTATAGGCATCCCTTAACATTTTAGGATCCTTATCCCTCAACTGATAAGCCATTATGCTATCAAAAGCATTAAAATATGTTGTGAGACAAACATCCTCATTCAACCTCATAACTTGAAATAGTTTGTACATACCTTTCTGGAATCTTACATTGAAGTCAAATGAGGACTCATTAGGATTCTTCTTGATGTTATTGAATTCATTTAGCATGATTCTTGCATTGGTCTTGTCTCCATACTACTCCTTGAACAATTTTTCCAAGTCACTCCAAGAGGTAATACTGTCATCAGGTAACCTTCTGAACCAATCTCTTGCATCCTTAGTTAGTGAATGTTCATTTAGCATGAATCTTGCATTGGTCTTGTCTTTGCACTACTCCTTGAACAATTTTTCCAAGTCACTCGAAGAGGTAATACTGTCATCAGGTAATTGTTACCACATTTTGTTTGCCCCACCAAGTTTCAAAATTAAAATGTTACTTGTACAACGGCTAGTTCCCACAGTTAGTATTATTTTAATGCCAAGCTCTATGTTATGTTTTGCGGCCTGTAAAATTCTCTGCCGTCGGATCGAGGAAAATAAACAAATGGTACCATTACACTATGGGGAAGTTTCGCAAGATTTACAATGGCAACATAACCCCTTGACGACATGTTGCATTGGTGGGTCCACTTTCAGCGAATACATCCAAGTGTTCGACGATCGAAAAAGTTTTGCAGTGTTGTAGGTGCTATGTCACGCTCACACATTGGCTAAGAAATCTCCATAGTGACATAGTGCCCAATGAAAAAGGTTTCACGGGCCAAGCAATAGGTTTTCTGATGTGTCAAAAAAGTTTCATGATGGACCAAAAAAGGTGTTCGGCGGGCGGTCAGTTTCGTAGACCAAAAAATCCAAAAGGCAACATGGCGCCATGTTGCCATCAAAAAACTCATGAGTTTTTCAATAGAGACATAGTGCCTAGTTGGCCGGAAGATGTTTTATGGTGAGTCCCAGTATCGGCGGCAAGGTTCGCGGTGACGAAAAAAATCAACGGCAGGAACTTCAGGCAAGCAGTTGGGTCCCATTTGTACTTCACCTGTACAGTCAGAAGCTCGGCGCCATGGTGGCAAATCAAAAGGAGCCACGTGCAAATCAGAGGACATGTCATTGGCTGGGCGCTATGGCGCTATGGAAATTTGACCTCAATTTTCTCATAGCAACATGGTGCCTAGCCGACACGTGGCCCCCCGTGGGATCGAGTCTTGGAATTTTCCAGGTCGGCACTTCAAATGACCAATCGAGAGATGCCGAGTGTATGAATCAGAACACAGTTGCATCGTGGGACTAGGTCATCAGTTTCATCAGTGCTGTCAAAGGTTAAGATCTCCACTATCAGATCCGTAAAGATCAACGGAAGGTGCCATCATGCTATTAGCAAGCTGTGCAAGGTTTACCATAGCGACATAGCGCCCTTTCGCCATGTGTCAGCGGGGCCCGATTGCAATAGGGCACATTAGACAGATGTCGCTAGGTGTCATTCAAGTGTAGGGAATTCTACTAAGGTGGCACCAAATATGATGGGCCTGGGGTGAAGCAAGTATGACACATGACGAGTCTTTGCGATCGTTAGATCTGCAGAGATTGATGGCAAGCACCATCACGCTATGAAGAAGCTGTACGGTCTTTACGTTGGTGGCATAGCACCCTATTGACGCGTGTCTCACTAGCTCGATCAGGGCTAGTGGTTATGGTTAATAATAATAGTTTGAAGGTGGCGCGATTAGTTAAGTAAAGTTGGTCAACTGCGGGAAGACTCCCCAGGTGGCAGAATAAAGAGAGATGATTAGCCTAGCTAGTTTGTATAGCCTGGTTGACTTTTTGACTTTGACAGATTCATGAGACTAGGAACGATAAGAGATCAAGTTTTGCAGTGAATCTGATCGTGTGATTAATTGCCACCAACTCAGAATGAATACCAGATGCAAAAAGACACTCCATCCATCCAGTTGATCCATCTACTATGTCAAGGTCACTTATTGGCACCGTTTCTGTCTACTTGAGGCATTTCTCAGAGGAATATCAAATTTTTACTCAAAACTACCAGATCTTTGATCGGATTTTTAGGGTGAGAAGTTATTACCAGTAGTTGAGTAGTTAATGCAGAGCTAATGTCCTCAGTTATGCCTGAAATATAAAGGCAATTTTGTAATCTTTTCCAAGGGTCGACTCTTTCTAATTTCTCTGATATTGCTCTGCAATTCTTAGTGTAACATTCCCTGTGCCTCTGAACTGAATGATTTTCTATTTTATCTCCTTCAGCCATTAATGTGTATGTGCATCCCTTTTGCCTCTCATTGGTGTATTGTCAAGATCTGTAGCCTGCATACTATATCTATTTTTTCCTACTGGATAATATATAAGTGAGATTCCTCTTTCCTTGTGTTATTCAGTTTGGTTTCCTGATCCGCATGAGGTTATTAGATCAAAACAAGTCTGTATGCATATATCCTTAGTTTCATTCTGGTTCAATAGTGCACACATGGGCAGAAATGGGTTTGAACACTCTATTTTGGTGCATCACCTCCATAGTTTAGGTAGGGTAGAGCTGTTTTCTACATCTCCTTCTTCCCCTTTTCCTTTCGAGAGTAGTTAGGTGCACCCTGATAGTAAGAGGAAGCTGGCCTTCTTCGGAGACTCAACCTCACAGTTCAAGTTCCACAGCTTGGAGGTTGTTTCCATGTTTCACTAGGTTGTCCTCATGCGTAGGCCTAGGACAAGGGTGCAAACCTAAGCGACAACAATTTTTGGCACGCCTGGTGGGACCACAACAACAAGATCAAGCAAAGATTTAAAGTCTACTGGTGTCAAAGAGGAAAGAGTTTCAAGATTAATACTGAAGAGGTAGTGCTAGCTTCACTATTCAAGCCTTTAAGAGGCTGATTCTTCAAAGTACTTGGCGACTCTGAACATCAACAGATCTAGTTCTAGGCTAAAGTTGCAGAAATTCATGCCTAGAGCTAAAGAAAGGGCATCTTCTAGAGGTAAATTTCAATATCAAGAGCTTTCTCTTTCAAATCATAGAAGAAGGAGGACTAGAACTTCATTATCACCAGTTAGGGGTGTAATAACAGTTAATATACCTGTAAGGTTTGTCTCTACTCCTCCTACTATTTGAATTCAGCCTAGATTGCCATCAACACTCATCAATAGAACACTTGTTTACATGGCACAACCAAGGGTTCATGCCTTTGCCACCTTTAATGGTGGGAGTCCTCTATTCTTAGCCCAAAGACATGATATACCAGTATCTGCACTAAAAAGTATACCTAATTTTACTGGTGAAACTTCCATCTCCCCTTTAGAGCATATTCAAGAAGTAGCAAATGTCTGTAATATTCATGGTATTACAGAGGATGATGTTGTTGTCAGACTTCTAGCCTCATCTTTAAAAGGAAAAGAATTACAGTGGTATAGAGGCTTAGCTCATGGTTCTATAACTAATTTGGATGAACTAGGAGCAAGATTATGCAAACATTTTGAGGATAGAAGTGACTATCTGTCACTTTTAGAGTAGTTGACTCCAATAAAAAGAGCCCCCCATGAGTGTATGACTGATTTCAACTATAGATTTCAAAAGACATGGGATAGAATACCTACTACAGTGAAACCTACCCCTACTAATGCCTTCTTGCATTACCTTAGAGCTTTTAACAGTGATATTGCTAATACAATCCAAACTATGGGAGGAGATACCTTGCCTAATGCTTATGACATAGCAATAAAAGTTGAGAACATCCTAATACAATGAGGAAAATTGGCTCCAAGGCCCCCTATGCCTTTCTTTCTTGATGTTCCTAACCACCAACCAACAATGGCCCCTCTTCCTACAACTTCAACATCACAAGCCCTTACTCCAGTCCCTCAAGCTTCTACATCCTCAAATAAGATAGATGAGCTCAAAGAAATGCTCCAAGGTCTAGTGTTGAATACAGATAAAAGAGAGAAGACCCTAGATAAAAAAATTGCAAGAGTAGGGGAGGGAGTTGAAGGACCAAGGAAAGAGATTAGAGGATAGTTTTTCTCTAATACAAAAGATGAGTAACAAGGTGGTGGCCTTAGAAAGGCAACAAGCTCAAAGTGGCAAGCCTCCTCAATTGCAATATCAAGCTCCAAGTGGTAGTAGGCCTCCTAATCATTGGAATAGCTCTTTTGATCAGAGTAGGAAAAATAGTCATGCCTCTGCTTCAAGCTCAAATCAAAACAGAGCTATAGTCCCTCAAAATAACTTGGCCCAAGATCAAGATTTCTGCCCTTCTTGCAACTATTCTTATACCTATTGCATGTGCTAGAAGGTAGAATCTTATATGGCCCTAACTGTCCAAGAACCTATAGCAAAGCAATCATACAAGGAGGATCATCCCAAGGAGGCCTCATAGATTCAAGGACGTGATGATTGTTCTTTCGTGAATCATCAAGTTGGGGAGCATTATAATGTAAACTAGGATTTCGTTGCTCATAACACAAGAAGCAAGAAGAGAACTATGGAACATGCTACCCCTTCTTCTCCTAAGCAGACCTCAACTTCAAGTGCTACACCTCATATGTATGTAGCAAGTGAACAAACAAGTACTCCACAACAGAAAAAGCAAGATCCAAGAAGGAAGGATGCAGGTGATCCTTATGTTGCTCCATCTCAACCTCTTATAAATACAGCTCCCAAAGTTTCTACCAAAGTTCCTAATACACCATTCAGTGTGGTAGAGAAAATGAAGAAGACCAATGTGAATATTTCTATGTGGGATGTTGTTGCTACCATACCAATGCAGAAGAGGATGTTGCAGCAAGAATTAGAGAAGATTGAACCCAAGGATCATCCATCTACCATGGAGAGTGCCACAAGTCTAGTACAACTAGCAGGGGATATGGAGACAAACAGAAAGGTAAGACCTCCTCCATTCTATGTTTCTCTGATTATAGGATGCAAATTAGTCCACAATTGCATGATAGATTCAGGGGCTAGTAGCTCAGTAATGCCTAGGTGTGCTGCTGATGCTTTAGGAATGAAATATGAGCCCATTGTTAGGGATGTGTTACAATTAGATGGTACTACTATCAAAACTGTAGGTATCCTTAGGAATGTGGAGATGGACCTACATGCATGCCCTGGTTGCACTGTGATTCAAGACATATCTGTTGCTGAATTCAAGCCCTATTTTGCTATTTATCTTTCAAGGGATTTCATTGCTCAAATTGGTGGATTCATTTCTGCTGATTGGTCATATATGTCATTTAAGACCAGATATGGAGCCAATGCCTCAATTAGAGTAGAACCTCAAGCCCTTCATCACACTGAATCCTACACCCCCAACTTCATCAATATGAATTGCCCTATTCTAGAGATGGATGAAAATGACATAGTAAATGAGCATGTCACTTCCATAGCAGATATTCTTGATTTCTTCTTCGATGAATGGGCAAACGCATATCAGTTTGAGCCTATGTCAGAGACTCTTGAGATAGGCCTTAGTACATATTGCATAATAGAGAAAGATTCTCAAGTTCCTAATCTTGTTGGGACTAATAATGATATAAATGGAACATGGAGTATGTACTTTGATGGCTCAAGGAATAGAAATGGGTCAGGGGCCGATGTTATGTTGGTCTCTCCTACATAAATAAGATACTACTTCTCCTTTAGGCTCCAATTCAGTTGCACCAATAATGTGGCCAAGTATGAATCCTTGATTCAAGATCTCTTACTTGCCCAAAAGAGAGGAATTCAAGCCTTGAAAGTATATGGAGATAGTAAGTTGGTAGTTAACCAAGTGAGAAATCAGAATATCACCAAAAATGGCCTACTCAAGTCTTACAAACATAGAGTCTGGGATTTGCTTGAGGGCTTCAATGCATTCAATATTCAGAGCATTCCTTGGAAAGGAAATAAACATGATAGACTTGTAGTAGTGGGTGCATCTTATGATGTACCAAGGAATCTTGAGGAAGAAAAGAAGCAAAAAATAAGGATGGTAGTGAGGCCTACCATCCCTGATAACAACACTCATTGGCAGGTGTTTGATTCAGATGAGAAAATTGTGAGTTTCTTGCAGAACGAGGCAAAATTCTCAGATAGAAATCAGTCAAGCCTGCAAGATCAATATGGTGACCAGATCATTCACCTTAGTTCTAACAAGTTTCCCAAGGGTCTCATCACCTTGCAAAGTGTCTTTAATCTTGATGATCAAACAAGAGGCAAAGGAATGAATCTAGCTGCAGAAAAGGATGATTATGCACCAATTACAATTGCTGATGGAAAATCTCTAAATATGGGGAAGGTGTATTCTGAAACTAAGCAAGAAAACTTCATTCATTTATGTCAAGAATTTAATTATGTATTTTCTTGGACATATGATGACTTAAAAGGGTTTGACCCTAGTTTTTTTTAGCATACCATAGATTTAGTTGATAAGGCCAAACCAGTAAGGCAAAAATAGAGACCAGTGAATCCTAAGATTGAGCCCCTAATGAGAAAAGAACTATCCAAGTTGATAGAGGTGAATATAATATTTCCTATCAAACACTCATCATGGTTAGCTAACCTTGGCCCTGTAAGGAAGAAGAACGGAGAAATCAGATTGTGTGTGGATTTTAGGGATCTCAATCAAGCTTCTCTTAAAGATCACCATCCTCTCCCTTCCATGGAGAAAATCCTGTCTAAAGTTAGTGGGTCAAGGAGATTCTCTTTTCTTGATGGATTCTCTAGTTATAATCAAGTGCTGGTTAAAGAATCTAACAGATATAAGATGGCATTCACTACTAAATGGGGCACCTATGCTTATTGCAAGATGCCATTTGGACTAACAAATGCAAGTGCCACATTCCAGAAGGAAATGGAGATGGCCTTCAAAAAATTAATTGACAAGTTTGTCTTAGTATACCTCAATGATATAACTGTATATTCAAAAAATATAGAAGATCATTTTAATCATCTAAGGCAGGTATTTCTGAGATGTAGAGAGTTTGGGGTTTCCCTCAACCCAGCCAAGTGTGTCTTTGCTACAAGCCAAGGAAAATTATTGGGACACATTGTATCTAAAGATGGGCCAACCATTGATCTAGAAAGAACAAAGGCAATACTTGCCCTTCCTCTTCCTAAACACAAGAAGGGGCTGCAAAGTTTCCTTGGTAGAATAAATTTTGTAAGAAGGTTTTTTCCTAATCTTGCTACCATGGCGAAACCTCTTATAGCCATGCTTAAGAAAGACATGGTCTTCTCATGGACCAAGGAGGGGAAGGAGAGTTTTGAAGAGATCAAGGCAGCCATAGCCTTAGCCCCCACTCTCATGAACCAAAATTTTGAGAAAGATTTCATCCTCTACACTTTAGGTGGTGAGTCAAGTATCTCTGTTGTCTTGACTCAAACAAATGGCAAGGATGAGGAGCAGCCCATAGCCTTCTTCAGTGAAGGGCTTAAGGAATATGAAGATAAGTACAAATTTGTAGAGAAGCAAGCCCTTGCAGTCATCAGAGCCTTGAAGAAATTCAAGCACCTCTTATCCCACAATAGGATCCATTTGTTGGTGCCCCATGCCAGTGTAAAAGATTTTCTATTAAGCAAGGATATCAATGAAAAGAGAGCTGGATGGATCACTAGGGTAATGGAATATGATGTTGATATTTAGATTACCAAGCTGGTAAGAGGGAGAGGATTGTGCAAAGAAATGTTATCAGGTCAGGATTCTGATGAAGAGGCTACTATGATATTAACAGAGCAACAGGAAGTAAGAAATGTTGATGGTCCAAAGAGCTAGATAAATGATATGAAGAGCTTCTTATCAGGGGATGGATACCCTCAGGATTGGATAGAGCTAAAAGAAGACAATATAGACTGTAGTCCTTTCCCTATGTTGTAATTGATGGTATTCTATCCAGGAGGGATTTTAATGGGACCCTGTTGAGATGCATTGAAGAGGATCAGGCTGATAGGATGATTAAAGAACTTCATGATGGCCCTCATGGCGGCCATTTCTCTGCAAGAACAACTTCCATGAAGATCATGAGGGCTGGTTATTATTGGCCATCTTTGTTCCATGATTTTTATAGGTATGTGAGAAAATGTGAGAAGTGTGCTTTCTTTTCAGGCAAACAAAGGCTTGCAGCTCTCCCCTTTCATCCTATTCAGGTGGATCAGCCCTTTACCTAGTGGGGGTTGGATTTTATAGGCCCCATTAATCCTCCATCTAGTGCAGGTCATAAATGGATTTTGGCTGCTACTGATTATTTCACTAGGTGGACAGAGGCAGTTTCCTTGAAGGATGCCACATAACCATCGGTTGTTGAATTCATTGATGGGATTGTATCTAGGTTTGGTGCTCCTTCTACTATCATCTCAGACAATGCCAAGTCTTTTGTTGGAACCTAGGTTTGTGCATGGGCAATGAATCACAAGGTCTACCTGAGGACATCATCAAATTATTATCCCCAGGGTAACAGTTTGGCTGAGTCTTCCAACAAGAATCTTATTAGAATCATGAAGAGGACAATAGAAGACAATCAGAGGGTCTAGCATAAAAAATTAAGAACTACTCTATGGGCTGATAGGATAACACCCAAGAGATTTTTTGGGAATTCACCTTTTGTGCTGGTATATGGTAGGGAGGCCAGACTCCCAATCTCATTAGAATTCCCATCCTTGGAGTTGGCTCATCAGCTAGAATTAATTGAAGATAGTGCCATGTTAGTAAGAATGGCAGAGCTGATTGAAGTAGAAGAAAGAGAACTAAAGCTATGCAAACCCTGGAAATACATCAGCAGTAGATGAAAAGGAGTTTTGATAAGAAGGCTAGGGTCAGAACCTTCAGAGAGGGAGATTTAGTCCTCAAGTGGGATTCAGACAAAGCAAAACCAGGAAGACATTCTATGTTTGACCCACTATGGAGTGGCCCCTATCTGATTACCAGTTGCAAATAGGCTAATGCATTCCAATTGAGCAAACCCAATGGTAAAGTTCTGCCCATCCCAGTCAATGGGATTTATCTTAAAGCTTGTTTTTGATGAAGATTGTGAATCCATGTACATAGTTAGTCTAATTTCTTTTCTGTTATTTCCTACTTTTCAAGAAGTGCGCGTGCATAGGGTTCTCTTTTTGAGTTGCCAGCTTCTGAAGTTTTGACAGTCTTAGGTTGCAAAGAAAGTTCTATTTTTGTTTCCAGTTGCAGTTGCAGAGCTAGAGTTTTTAATCTCCCACAGGACGGGTTAGGGTTTTGCAGTTCTCAGATTCACACTTTTAACCCTATAGCCTAATGGAGTTTTTGCAGGCACTGGTCTTATGCATCGAGCAGGCTCATGCCCCCTGCGAGTCACCAAAAATGTTACCACATTTTGTTTGCCCCGTAAAGTTTCAAAATTCAAATGTTACTCGTCCAACGGCTAGTTCCCACAGTTAGTATTATTTTAATGCCAAGCCCTATGTTATGTTTTGCAGCCTGCAAAATTTTCTACCATCGAATCGAGGTAGATCAACGAATGGCACCATCGCGCTATGGGGAAGTTGCATAGGATTTATGATGGAAACATAACGCCTTGACAACATGTTGCGTTGGTGGGTCCACTTTCTGCGAATACATCCCAGTGTTCGGCGGTCAAAAAAGTTCTGCGACACTGTAGGCGCTATGTCACTATCACACGTTGGCTGGGAAATATCCATAGCGACATAGTGCCCGACAGAAAAGGTTTCACGGGCCGGGCAACAGGTTTTGCAGCGTGTCAGAAAAGTTTCATGATGGACCAAAAAAGGTGTTCAGCGAGCGGTTAGTTTCGCGGACCGAAAAATCCAAAAGGCAACATGGTGCCATGTTGCCATAAAAAAACTCACGAGTTTTTCGATAGCGACATGGTGCCCGGCTGGTCGAAAGATGTTTTTTGATGAGTCCCAGTATCAGTGGCAAGGTTCGCGGTGATGGAAAAAATCAGCAGTAGGAACTTCAAGCAAGCAGTTGGGTCCCATTTGTACTTCACCTGTATAGTCAGAAGCTCAGCACCATGGTGGTGAATCAAAAGGAGCCACATGCAAATTAGAGGACATGTCATCGACTGGGCGCTATGGCGCTATGGGAATTTGAACTCAATTTTCTCATAGCGACATGGCGCCTAGCTGACATGTGGCCCCCCGTGGGGTCGAGGTCTTAGAATCTACCAGGTCGTTGCTTCAAATGACCAATCGAGAGATGCTAGGTGTATGAATCAGAACACAGTTGTGTCGTGGGACCAGGTCGTCAGCATTGTTAATGTCATCAGAGGTTAAGATCTCCACCATCGGATCCACAAAGATCAACGACAGGCGCCATCGCACTATGAGCAAGTTGTGCAAGGTTTACCATAGCGACATGGCACCCTTTCGCAACATGTTGGCAGGGCCCAGTTGCAACAGGGTATGTTGGACAAATGTCGCTAGGTGTCATTTAGGTGTAGGGCATTCTGCTGAGGTGGCACTAGATACGATGGGCCTAGGGTGAAGCAAGTATGACACATGATGAGTCTTCGCGATCGTCAGATCTGCATAGATCGATGGTAGGCGCTATCATGCTATGAAAAAGTTGCACGGTCTTTACATTGGCGACATAGCACCCTATTTACACGTGTCTCACTGGCCCGGTCAGGGCTAGTAGTTAGCGACTGGCGGTTACGGTTAATAATAGTTCAAAGCTGGCGTAGTTAGTTAAGTAAAGGCAGTTGACTATGAGAAGACTCCCTCGGTGGCAGAATAAAGAGAGATGATTGGCCCAGCTGGTTTGTATAGCCTGGTTGACTTTTTAACTTTGACGGATTCATGAGACCAGGAATGATAAGAGATCAAGTTTTGCTGTGAATCTGATCGTGTGATTAATTGCCACCAACTCAAAATGAATACCAGATGCAGAAAGACACTCCATCCATCCATTGGATCCATCTACTGTGTTAGGGTCATTCATTGGCGCTATTTCTGTCTACTTGAGGCATTTCTTAGAGGAATATCAAATTTTTACTCAAAACCACCAGATCTTTGATCAAATTTTTAGGGCGAGAAGTTATTATCAGTAGTTGAGCAGTTAATGCAGATCCAATGTCCTCAGTTATGCCTGAACTATAAAGGCAATTTTGTAATCTTTTCCAAGGGTCGACTCTTTCTGATTTCTCTGATATTGCTCTGCAGTTCTTAGTGTAACATTCCTTGTGCCTCTGAACTGAATTATTTTTTGTTTTATCTCCTTCAGCCATTAATGTGTATGTGCATCCCTTTTGCCTCTCGTTGGTGTATTGTCAAGATCTGTAGCCTGCATACTGTATCTATTTTTGCCTACTGGATAATATATAAGTGAGATTCCTCTTTCCTTGTGTTATTCAGTTTGGTTTCCTGATCTACATGAGGTTATTAGATCAAAACAAGTTTTTATCTGTATATCCTTAGTTTCATTCTAGTTCAATAGTGCACACATGGGCAGAAATGGGTCTGAACACTCTATTTCGGTTCATCACCTCTATAGTTTAGGTAGGGTAGAGCTATTTTCTGCATCTCCTTCTTCCCCTTTTCCTTTCGAGAGTAGTTAGGTGTACCCTAATAGTAAGAGGAAGTTGGCCTTCTCAGGAGACTCAACCTCACAGTTCAAGTCCCACAGCTTGGAGGTTGCTTCCATGTTTCACTAGGTTGTCCTCGCGCATAGGCCTTGGACAAGGGTGCAAACCTAAGTGACAACAGTAACCTTTTGAACCAATCTCTTGCATCCTTAGTTAGTGAATGAACAAACAACTTCATGACCACATCCTCATGCTCCACTTCATAATCATTTAATATGTCTATGAGAACTCTCAAATGTTCTCCATCAATAACAACATTATTTCTAGAAAACTTAACCAATTTATCTCTTTAAATCAAAAGATATGGGATGCAAAGCACTAGGAATACCTACAAATGATATTTGTCTATACTTTTCCATTTATATGGGTTTCTTCTGGAAACCAAGAACATTCGAGGTACTTGCTATGTTGGATTAGTTAAGAGGAACATTTCAAGATTGTTGGGGTTGAACAACATGGGCTTGAGTATAAGTGGTGGATGTTGAAGCAAGAGCAAACTAAGATACTCCCTGAACTGAAACTACTAGTCCACAAGGAGGTATAGAAACTAAGGCTAGGGTGGATAAGTTTGGCCATGAGGCTAATGTATAATTACACTTGATGAACTGGATTTTTCTCCTAGTTTTTTCAACTTGAGCTTCATTTTCCACCTTCTCAAGCTCTTTTTCAAGATCTTCCTTCTCCTTTCTAGCCTTCTCCAATTTTGACATGGAAGGTTTCATGGGTTTTCTTGGTTGAGCTTGAGGTTCATTTATTTGGAATCCTATAGCTTTACCCTTTCCTTTGTCTGTAACTTTCACAATGGGCTCTATAGGATTTACTTGGAAAGGTTTATAATCTTTGACTTGAGCAATAATTAGTTCTTGCTTTTGATTCAAGAATTTTTCTTGTTCTTGAACTTTAGATTTTAGACTATCTATGTCTCCAAATAAATTAGTGTCGAGAGCTATGGTGTTCTCTTCTAACCTTTTATTCTATTCTTTCAAGGAAGCCATCCTTCATAGCAAAGCATCTCTTTCTATTATAGCATCTAAGGTGGCCTGCTCCTTTTATTTTTCCAAATACATACACTTAGCTTCTTCCTCAGCAACCCATTTCTTCAAAAATCATATTTTTGATTGCAATTCTTTGGGATCTATAGTAATAGCTTCAAAATTAGTAGGGTCATCTAGATCTATTAGGTTAGGTTCCATGTATGAGGTTGCCTTGGGGTTAAAAGGATCTCCAAATGACCTCTTGAGTCCTAATCTTTGATTCATGTCAGCTATCAAACCTAGTGTAGGATATATTCACTACTAGTGACATATCCTTATCTTGATATGTTCTTTCATCTAGTACTGGAGTACTGAAAATGCCTCCTAAGATTCTTGTGCTTTCTGATTTAGAATTGAGTTAAGAAGACTCTCTCCCTAGCACTGGTTGATACTGGGAATGGATAGATACACTACCTCTAGGTTTACAGGTGGGATTTGGATCTATCCTTTAATTATTTAGATTCTTCCTACCACCTTTTGGTAAATCAATAAACATTGGTTCATCAAGATGGGCTCTTTTGTAAGCTCTTGTGTTTCTCCTTTTGTTAGCCATACTCACTATTTATAAGATTAGCAATGGCTCCAAAACCTTAACTTAGTTGCTACCCTATTCTAGGGAAATATAACAATTACAATCTTGAACTTCAATGAAAAAACTCAAATAGAGATAGAAATATCTAATATAGATGGACCAATCATTGAAATTATAAGATTGCAACTCTTACTTTGTAGATAAGACACTTAGAAAGGCTGGATACATTAGTGTATCTTTGTGGCATTTGGGTTTACTTTCTTTCTTTTTAAATTCTCAAGGTTTGTCAATAAAACATCCCCTTATAACCACATGAAAAATTAAACAATCTGACACCCACATACACAACAGGACCAAAGAAATTGTAGTACCTTTTACAGATGTGTTGGACAACTCCCCAAAAGAGATGCCATTTTGTTGGAGTTTTGAAACTACTGAGCAACAAAATGCTTCAATACCAAAATGATATCACTTATACAACCTAAGGACAAGCCACTTCAGATTTTCAATTACACATGCAAATCACTTGGACCCAACATCAACAAAACCAAAAATGGTTTCCTTCACTTTAGGTTCTACAAAACCAAGGTGAGTATACCTAAGGATGACTCAATTTGACTACTATTGTGCAAGAACTACACTAGTTTCATTTTGATTCTCATCCTCAATCCTTAAACACATAGCTAATTGTGACATTTTAAATATAATATATCCCATATAACATATTTGGTCATAAATTTTTCTATAGATCTACAATTATTCCCAGCAATAGTGGCTAAATAAAGTTAGAATATTTCATGCAAACAAGTATTGACTACCTTTGAAAATCTTAAGGAAATAAAAGTGAAATTGATTATAATTTTGCATTTGATATTCCTCTATGATCCATTTCTCATCTAGCTAAATTATTTTGACTAGTGCCTAATTCATTGGGATTCAAAGTCCACTGCAATTCCATGGATCTAATTTTTCGCCTTACAAAAGATATTATCAATAGTTCTTACTAGAATTCATTATTCAAAACATCCTTCCCATTACTACAAAAATCTTATCAAATTCATCAAAGTTCTTGCTTAATTCATTGAATTAATAAAAGTGATGAAAAAATATACAACCTAAATGGATTGCATTCAATTGCACAAGCTTTTACTCACACAACATCAAGATAACTAAGTAATCAAGAGGAGACAAAATTCAGAAGGAATAGATATGGAGACAGCTCATAATTTCTATTCATTTTCTTTAAAAATTGTATAAACTTGTAGTGAACTTAGAATGACCTTAGAAAGAAACACATAGGTCATTCTATATTAATGTATTCTCAAAAAAACTTCTAGAGAAGATACATCATAAGACTTGCTCAAATTACTAGATTGAAAGCAAACTAAGTATATGACTAAAAGCATTCAAAATTAGGGCCCCACATTGCCTTGAAAACTCATTTATATAACATGATTTGCAACAAGCAAAGGGCAAATGTGATTGATAGGTGTCCTTAAAAAAGATACATACACCTGTCACAAAAAGGACAAAATTGCAAATAATAGAAAGACATGCAAATCAAAAATTCCTTTGCGGGTCCCTTTTTGTTACATTTCTTCATTTTGATTTTGGTTGTGACTCTAAATCCTTCATGTATGCAACTGCTAAGCCCATTGATGATGAAATTTATTCTGGTGATTGCAAACTAACCTTCACTTGTGGGTTTCATCATCATTATACTATATTGTGAGAGTCACTTTTACTTGTCACCATTTCTTGGTTATATTAGTATCCTAGGGTTATGGGATTGTCACTTAATATGAAGCATCTAAGTGTGGAGGCAATGTGGCTATCAAATATGACAAAATGGGCATTTTCTACTTCCTCAGTTGTATCTGCATTCAAAACCATTCTTCTACCAAAATATGTCTGTCTTTTGAAATGAAAAATGTACATTAACAAAAAGTAAGAGTAATTATACACATGAAACTCATGAGTATAAAATATTCTACACCCTCTCCAAAAACTCTACATAGGGCTCTATATATCCCTACTGCCTTGGTATTGTAATATACTTTCTTGGAAAATTTCTTAGAGAATGATGTTATTACTAATAGGGTTCTAATTTTTCCAAGCTCACCCTTTACTCTTTTCACTACCATAGTGACTTGATCACAGTCTTTTGCCATAGTCTCAAGGAGATCATAATCCATAAAAACACCTAGGATTACTAGTCTTCCTCGGTCAAAATTTCATACACTAGTATGTGGAGCAAAAAACTCCCCCTCTGTAAAGCATCGTTTGAACAAATTTGAATCATTTTGCGAGGTATCAACATCTCAGACCCAATTACCTTATTAAGAAATCCCTTTACTATCCACAACCTAGAATTTGATGAGTCTCTTGGAGGCATTCTTTGACTATATCTTGCAGGGCTAGAGCATAATATAAATTACAGTATAGTTACTTACTCAAAGTTCTTTCTTATTCATTTCTATAATTCTGCAACTTCTCCTCGAACAAACTACTTCACACACTTGCCAAAATCAATACAATCTTCTCATTAATTGTTTCTGCTCAGGAAACGCTTGAAATCTATATTCACACAAGTTGGGACTGAGAAAATTTTCTGTGTCGTACTTTATTTTTTACACATGTGAAGCTTTCATATCTAATAAATACACATAATGGCACCACCTTCTCTGTGTAAATCTATGTTGTCAATCTTTGAAAATCTTGCGATCAAGGGATATGAACAAAAGGTGACAAGAATTCCACTTGACAAGTTGGCTTGTCAACCCAATGAGAGATGACCACATATACAACTCCCTCCCTAATGAATTCTTCACTCTTATGCATCAAACATTCTTTGTATGAGTGTAAAACCCTTACTGCTATCTTCTCTTTTCCTTTTAAGCTCACCCACACACACACATATCAGCAGAAACCTTGAAAATTTTCTTCACATTGCTATGTTCACTTCATTACCCAGGACATCATAATTCTTTGAACATTCATCCTCTGGTCATACGATCTAAGCTTTACCCATAGCACCACAATGCCTCTTGTCTTTTTTAATTCTCCCTTTATAGTCACACAGGTTATGCTATCCTCATAACACCACAAAGCTTCTATAGATGGCATCGTACTCTTAGATTTTTTCTTTCTCATATAAGTGTAAAGCCTTGTATTCATACCTTCACTTTACCTTTTAAATTTATATGCTCAAGCCTAACTCCTATCCATGAATAAAGGATGAAATAACTCTTCATTCATATGCTTAACTTGCAAGTGTAAAAGAGTAATGATAAAATTTCAATTTTTCACTGATCATTGACCTAGATTACACCATAAAGAAATAGGAAATAACATCGATGTTGATTTTTTGCACATGCAAAATTAAGAACTTAAGTTTTTTGTCACATAGGTTGGGCCCATCTAATGTTTCTGACGTGTCACCATTTGATTCACTTGCACTATGGCCCATATAACAACTCAACAGGTCCCACTTTAAACAAGCACTATTATAATCTAGCTTTATAGTTGTTCACGAGCCCAAGAAATGTATGTATGTAAACACAATAACATCCCACCTTCACTCCTATGAAATGACTTTATCTGTAGAACCATAAAAAAAATTGTGCATTCTTATAAACTATTCCTTTATGCCATGCCAGGCTATTATGCTCTTACACCATCCATTAGAATGTAGATGTGTAGACCTCAACTCAACACCTTTCTGCCCCTTCGCTCAATTGATTACTTGTATTCCCATAAAGAAGCACAATACACATCCTTCAAGACCTTTTATGATCACATACTCAACACAATATCGTATGATCGAGAATATCTCTTCAAACCTCTTTCGTTCACCTGTTCAACTATTCACCGTAAAGCCATAAAACTGCTTTCAAAGCATGAAAAATCCTTTACATTTCTTCGCTCAAAGACCAAACATATGATTGGGTAGACTCTAAATGAACTATTTTGCTATTACAAAAGACAAAAGCATATGTGCGTAAAATAAAACTTATTTACGCTCTGACGCTGCACTATAAAATGTGACCACGAAAATAAGAGGAAAGGGTACTTTATCCTTATGTGAAACACTACCATAAGACCTTAAAGGACCAAATTTTGAGCACTTTACAAATATTTTTTAAAGATTTGAAAGAAGGCCTAGGGTTTTTCACACTTAGTGTATTTTGATTGCTGGATTGAGAGACAAACCTTGAGAATTTAATAAAATTCAACAATACATGAATCAGAGCATGACTAGGGTAACCTACAAATTTGAAAAATATTAGGAATGAAAGCCCTAATCTACAAAATACAATAACCCAACTAATTTTTCACCAAAATTTTAGATCTTTTTCTATACTATGAAAAAATTGACCAACAGTCCTAATCCTAACACTATATATAACGCTAATCCTAACCTTAACACTGTATGTAACTCTAACTCTAATCCTAACCCTAATTATAATCATAAAACCAATCCTAATTCTAACCTTAACTCTAATTCTAAACCTAAATCTAACCCAAACCCAAACTTTAACTCTAACTTGATCCCTAACTCTAACTCTAATTCTAACCCTAACCTTAACCCTAACCCTAGCCTCAATTCTAGTCCCAATTCTAACCCTAACACTAACACTATGACTAATACTAAAACTAACACTAATTATAACCCTAATCCTAATGCTAACCCTAACTCTAACCATAACTCTTATTCTAACCATAACTCTTATGCTAACCCTAATTCTAACCCTAGCTCTAACTCTAACTCTTGTTCTAATTCTAATTCTAACTCTAACTCTAGCTCAAATGTTACCTCTAAATCTAGCCCTAACCCTAACCCTAATTCCAAACCTAACTTTATTTTTAACCCTAATTCTAGCCCTAACCCTAACTCTAACTCAATCTATAACCCTAGTTATATTTGTAACCCTAATTCTAACTTTAACCCCAATTCTGACTCTAACTCTAATTTTAACTCTAATTCTACCCCTAATCCTAACCCTAACGTATATAACCCTAACTCTAACCCTAATTCTAACCCTAACCTCAATTCTAGCTCTAACCCTAACCTAATTCTAACCCTAACTATAACTCTAATCCTAACTCTAACCCTAACTATAACTCTAACTCTAATTCTTACCTTAACCTTAACCATAATTCTAACCCTAATTCTAACTCTAATGCTAATTCTAATCCTAACCCTAATTCTTACCCTAAATCTAACTCTAAGTCTAACTCTAACCCTAACTCTAACTCTACCTTTATCCCTAATTCTAACCCTACCCCTAATTCTAACCCTTACTCTAAATCTGACTCCTTTTGTAACCCTAACTCCAATATTAACCCTAACCCTAACTTTAACTATAAACCTACCCCTAATCCTAAATCTAACCCTAACCCTAATTCTAATCCTAATCCCAACCCTAACTCTTACCCTAACCCTAACCCTAATCTAACTCTAACCACAACTCTATCTATAACTTTAACTCTAACTCTAACTTGAACCCTAACTCTAACTCTAATTCTAATTATAACCCTAACCCTAATCCTAAAGCTAATTCTATCCCCAATTCTTACCCTAACTCTAACTCTAATTCTAACTCTAACTCTTATATGAACACTAACACTAATGCTACCTCTAATTTTAACTCTAACTCTAATTGTAACCCTAACACTAATGCTAACTCTACCCACAACCCTAACACTAACCCTAACCCTAAATCTAACACTAATTATAATCCTAACCTTAATTCTAACCCTAAATATAACCCTAACTCTAACTCTAACTCTAACTCCAACCCTTATTCTAACTCTATCTCTAACCCTAACCCTAAATCTTATTCTAACCCTAACTATATTTGTAACCCTAATTCTAACTGTTAGCCTAACCCTAACTCTAACTCTAATCCTAATTATATTTTTAACCCTAATTCTAACCCTAACCCTAATCCCAACTCTAACTTTAATTTTAAACCTAACCCTAACTCTAACCCCAACAGTAACTCTAACATTGACCCTAACTCTACCTCTAATTGTAAACCTAACCCTAACAAGAACCTTAACTCTAATTCAAACCCTATCCCTCACCCTAATTTTCATCCTAATGCTAACCCTAACTCTAACTCTAATCCTAACCCTAACCTTAACACTAACCCTAACCTTAATTCTAACCTTAAACTTGACCTTAACTCTAACTCTAACCCTAACCATAACCTTAACACTAACCTTAACCATAAACATTAATTTGTCACTAACTCTAACCCTAAATCTGACTCTACCATAATTGGACTCTAACCATAACCCTAACCCTAACTTTATAATCTTGGCTCAAAATTTAACTGTAACCATAACTCTAGAACCTTAACCCTTACTCAAGCCCTAACCCTAACCCTAACCATAACCATAACCATAACCATAAGTCTAACCCTAACCTTAACCATGAGCATAACTCTAACCCTAAAATTAACCATAAACATAAATCGATCCCTAACTCTAACCCTAAATCTAACTCTACCATAATTAGAGTGTAACCCTAACCCTAACCCTAAATTTAATTCTAACTAAAACCCTAACCCTAATCCTAAATCTAACCTTAACCCCAACTCAAACCCTAACCCTATCCATACAATAACCCTAACTTGAGCCCTATAATAACCCTAACCATAACCATAACCATAACCCTAGCTCTAACCCTAACCTTAACCATGAGCATAACTCTAACCCTTAACTCTAGCCCTAAATCTAACTCTACCATAATTAGACTTTAACCCTAACCCTAACCCTAACTTTAATCCTAACCTTGATTCTAACCTTAACCTTGACTCAAACCCTAACCCTAGCCTTACTATAACACACTAACCCTAACCCTAACCATAACTCTAGCCCTAACCTGAACCATGACCATAACTCTAACCCTAACCTTAACCATAAACATAATTCTCATCTCAACCTTAACCATAACTCTAACAATAACCATTACCATAACTCTAACCCTAAACTTAACCATAACTCAAACCCTAACCCTTATTCTATCCCTAAGGTTAACATTAATTGTAATGGTAACTTTGTCCCTAACCATATATCTATGTTTGACTATAACATTTTACATTACAATATGCCAAAAATAAAATTACCTTTTTTTATTCTAAATTAAACTCCATAAATTAAATTTTTTTTAAAAATAATAAATTAAAGCATAATTTTATAGTAACTTTAGACAACTCTAATTAAAATTAATTAACAATTTTATAATAACCTTATCAAAATATAAATAAAAAGTAAATTTTTTTCCTATAAAATATAATTTTATAGAACAATTACTCTTGGTGTAATATATATAGGTATATATAAGCTAGTTTATATTTTAAATTTTATGTAAATGGCATTTACATTCTGAAATGGCATTTCCTATTATAATTTTAATTTTAATAGTTCCTTGTAATATATTTATTTAATACGAAACAAATGGACTACAACAAGAACACATCTAGTAGGTCTTTAGTTCAACGAGTTATTGTGATTTCAAAAGCCAGTTGCAAGACAAAACGTGTAAGTGTAGACAGGTTTATTTCTTTGTTGACATTATTACTCATGATGGTGTGTATTTTAATCTAACTTATGGTAGTTTACTTGCAGATTTAAAATACTTTGTATTCCAACATTAACATGTCGGTGATTTTGGACACTGAAAAAACACTGTGAGTTCCAATTATGTGATGCTTATACTATTAAAATAATAATCATTTTAATATATATGCCACATTACCAATAATGTTACTTCTCCATAGTCCTTGCTAGAGGCTATCTCTACATATTTCTAGACTATTTAGCACAAGAGTATGGCAATTTCAATATTGAATGATATTGTATTTGGATCCGAAAGACACAATAAAACTAAGCAAAAACATAGATATAGTTTAAATCACACCTCCACATATTTATGCTTTATTTCAAAAGAAGAAGCCTTCCAAATAAATATCATCTTTGATTACAAAACTCTATTTCTAAACCATTAAAATTCAAAGAGATTCATTGCCTTTTTGATCTTAGAAAATGAATATAATGTATTATAAAAAATCATTCTCATAATATCTAAAATATGGATTTCTTAAAAAACATTAATTAATTAATGCAACCTTACAACTCTTCGATCAACTAGCTTGTTTATGACACACATGTAATCAAAAGTAAATAAAGTTCAGCTTTAGACCATAGAGTAAAAGAAGTTTACTGGGCTCCCTCAAACATCTACAAACTCCTTCCATCTTTTTATGAATGGGTGAAAGAATTGTTTTCTCCCTTGAGGGTAGGAAATTGGGTATTTCATTTGTACAAAACCTCTTGTAAGATCATTAGTACCCTAGTGAAGGTTCTTGATAAAATCTTAGTTCACATGGTGGACTCATTCAAATTGTTGCTTGTAGGTTAGATCTTTCTTCAAAACAATTATTGATCAACTCAAGAAATATGATGCAAACTATTAGTCCCTAAAAGAGTGTTCTAAAGTTAATGTTATTTATCATGGCATGTTCTTTTATATCTTTGTAAACAAAGAGTAGTTGTTGTTGGTACATGCCAATGGACCCTAGGATTATGATAATAATCAAAGTAATATCCAAGCCCTTTATAGATGGAAACTTGGGTTAGATCCTCACTCAGAGTTATGTGTCATTGTTCCCACTTGAGTTCATCTTTAAGGCCATCGCAAAATATTTTGGCTCCATTATTTAAGCCGACAGAGTGAGTCAAATTAAGTTATCCCATTTTTGCCAAAAATTTTGTTAGTGGGGAGGTCAACTCTATTCTATCAACTTATTCCACCCTGGAACATAATTATTTTATGTCCACCCATCTTTTGGAATATGAGAATGTCGATTTAGTTTTCCTAGCATGCTAAAAATATGGACACATTTATAAATCCTACACAGAATTTTTTTTTTAAATAGCTTTCCCTCCTCCTCTTGCCTTGAAGATTCATTTTTCAAGTCTAGAGGCATCTTTAGGTTGTTTATATTTGGAAGGTTTCAAGGTTTATGGCCATTTGGTGGCTACCATAATGCCATGGACTTACCCTTTTATGACCATGCAGCTAATCTCCCTTGCAAAAAAAATCTTAGCATTTAGTGTTGAAGGAAGCGATTGTGCATTTCAACCTTAATAAATTTAGTCCCCTCCCATAGCTATGGATTTACAAATTGTAATGGGTTCCCTAGACCAAACATCCCCTTGTCCCTACTATGCTCCTTTGATTGGTTGTTTAAACCAAAGTGTTGGAAAAATGTTCATTACTCACCTTGAAATTCATAACAAGGGATTAACCACCTCATGTTTACTATAACTTGAGTAGTTCTACTGGGCACTCAGTAATTATTTTTTTGGTACAATAATAACCTCACTCTAATAGCAATGTGATAGTTTCAACCAAGAAAATATCTTTTCCTTTATACCTATCCTAACAACTAATTGAGATGACATTTTGAGCTTCACAAATACATAGTTAATAACATAAAATCTCATTAAGATAATACAATAAAGTTACACATGCTACAACACACTTAACAACTTCAAAAATAAATCTCAATACAAGAGTCGACTAGTAGTGAACATATTCCATCTTACACTTCAGCCACCTCCATAGAATAGTCTCTAGCATCTTATAACTATTACAAGTAAAGTACACCAAGATAGCTTGGGGGGGCATGGGTTGGGGGGGGGGGGGGGGGGGGGGGGTGGGGGGGTGAATCAATTATCCAACTAATAAAAATTTATTAGCCTTATTAATCCTTAGCTAGGTGAACAATATAACCAACAACCATCAGAATATACACATACACAATAACACTAGATATGTTAACCAGAAAAACCCTTGATTAGAGGGAAAACCCTGGTGGGGATGGTACCCAAAAAATGTACTAATATGAAGGTTCCTTTAAAGAGGATGGACTCTATTCAGAGCTAATGAACTGCACTTAGTATATATCAATCCCTATTAGGAGACTTTGAGTCCCTATTAGGAGATTCCAACCCTGTTAAGGCTTGCACCTATTGGAATTCTTTATAATATAGAGAGGGGGGTGAACCAGTCATCCCAGGTCCAAATGTATAAATAAAAATTTTCAGTGCTAAACAAATTCATATTCAGAAAACCATAACATGCATGCATCTATTAGATCATACAATATCTTAACTTAGCATGTTACTCTCCTAAGTGAAAATAACTTTGTTAAAATGTAAACATGAAACACAACAAGATCATTTAAACATTTTGACACAAGGATTTTGCATGTAAACCCAATTTGGGAAAAACCACTAGTAACATGCTACCAAATTTCACTCTTCTGAAGTGATGCCTTATGAAAGGCCAACCCTATAAAAGGTTATAATTAACACTATTAAATGTGACCTAGTTAAAGGATTTCAATCACCCCATTAGCAGTGAGCCTTCTTTGAGGACTTTAGAACATTCCATTAGAATGTCACCCAACTAAAGGATTTATAAATGACTATTAGATCAAGCTTAATCCAAAGGTTTTATCAACACTAGTACAGTTTTTAGAAAGTAAGAATAGGACTTGATCTGATAAAAACTTACAACTCACTAGTAGATTATAGATCTCTAGTTCATTCCTTTATTCTTCTTGGCATTCATACTCTTCAACTCTTATAGATTGTTCACCCTTCAAGCATTCAACCTCTTACACATTCTTTTTTTACATGCAAATTAGAGCCACTAGATAAAGCAACACTTGGAATTGTTTTCTTCCTTAGGTTCTTGCACATGACAACCTTTTCTTTTATCCTACTATCTCTATAAATAGAGAACTTAGATATTTTTATGCTTAACCACAATTTTCTATTTTAGGGTTAGGTAAGATTCAATGAATCTACCCACTTTTCCATTTTAGTTCCTCTAGAAGCTTATTCTACAATCTTCATTGATTTCACCTCAAAATGGTTTATCTTGATTTATGTGCCACCAACTCATCATATTTATCTTCCACACACTTCACGTAATTCAAGAAATCAAATTAGTCAACTTGAATATTTCAAATCTTTTATTTAACACTTTTTTGCTATCACTTGACATCTATAGTATTCCATCACTCTGCCACTAGTTCCCTTGGCACATACTAAAGTTTATAGATGCTCAACATCAACTAAAATTTACTCAACATATACTAAATTTTACTAGGCTTCCATTGTTTCTCTTCTTTTCTTAGTACCTATTGATTTTCACTTGACTTCTACTATTTTCTATTTGGCTTCCAGTTCTTGCTCAGTCAAGCTTGCAATCACTTTTATTTACTTGATCTTTCTCAAGTCTTTTCTTGAGTAATCTTTCCTTATAGACTTTAAGTAGATAAATAATACATTATAGTATCAATGTCTTACTTGGTTTTAGTGCTCCTTTTATTCACCAAATAACTCAACATTTCTCTAGGTGCTCTTGTTATACTCTCTTTTCAAATCCTCTTCATCAATCAACCAAATGATAACACTGAGACCAAAAAGTAATAGTATCACCAACAAGAAGAAAGTTTGACATCATTAACAGAATATTTATTGTTCCATGATAGGTTCCACACTTCAAACAATCTCTTTTGAACAATCTCCCTCTTTAGCATTGATGGAAAACTGACACTGACAACACTACCAAAAAGAAAATTAATACTTTTGAAATTTCTCCCTCTATCATCATGTGTCCTTCCTTTGTATAGGGTAATTTAAGCTTTCTCAATCTCCTTCAATGTATTACCCCCTCTTTCCAATATCTCACTTAACCTTATATCTCCCTTCTTTAGACCATCTATCCCTGTCTATATCTCCCTCTTTGACCAAAATGCCAAAGACTTGTCATCTTTTTGTCCAGATATAATCAATTCAGGTTCTCCCTCTATAACCTTGCATGTGACTATAAATATCCTAATTTAGCTCCTTTATTACCTTAGGCAACTCCTAAAGTAAGATCCGCTGCACCAAATTTTAAAATATGGCATTCAACTTAGTTGATGCATGTCACTACTCTTACTTCTCAAATAGCTTTGGATAGGGGTATCCCCCTTATTTTACCTCTAATACATTCATGAGCATCCTTAGGTAAAGCTTTTGTGAATATATTAGCTATCTTTTCTTTCATATTCACATATCCCATTCTCACTTCTTTGTCTTGAAAAAACTCTCTCAGGTAATGATACTTGATTGCAATGTGTTTTGTCTTTGTATGCATCATAGGGTTCTTTGATATATTTATAGAACTTGTATTCTTACAATAAAGTATTGTAGGTTCATTAATTTCTTCCTTCATTATTTTGAGTGGTTGTTTGATCCATACAATATGTGTACAATTAATTGTAGTAGCCACATAATCCACTTTAGTAATAGATTGAGAAATGCAATTTTGTTTCTCACTAGTCTATGTCAGCAATCTCTTTCTTAAGACAAATTCTCCAACACTTGTACTCTTTCTGTCATCAATGTTTCTAGCCCAATCATAATTTGTGTAGACTCTCAAATCAAACTTATCATTCTTCTTATAGTATAGATAGTAATCTTCTATTTCTTTTAGATAACCCATAATTCTTTTAACTTCAATCAAATGATTCTCCTTAAGATTTTCAAAAATCCTTGCAACAATCCCAACAACTAATGTAATGTCAAGTCTTCTATGTACTACATATTGTAACTTTCCAATCATAAAAATGTACAATGTTTAATTCACTTCTGCAGAATCATCAATTTTTGAAAGTTTGTGACTTGTCACCATAGGGGTGCTAACTAGTTATGAAACCTCCATACAATTTTTTTCAATATTTCCTTAACATAATTAGAGTAAATGATGTAAATATAATATTTTATCTAATATAGTTGCAAACCAACAAAGAACTTTATCTCTTCAAACATAGACATCTCAAATTCTTTCTTATTTACCTCCAAATATGATATCATCAACAAAAATTTCAGCTATTAAAGTACCCTTATATCCTTTTGTCTTCAAGTGTAGATTCATGTTATCATCAATTCTCTCCAAACCAATCTTCACAAGATACTTATGAAGCCTCTCAAACAATGCTCATGGGGCTTGATTTAAACCATATAAAGCTTTGTGTAATCTACATACCATGCTCTTGTTGTTTGGATCAACAAATCCTTCTAGTTGTTCAATGTAAACTTCTTCTTCTAGTATACCATTCAAAAATGCTGACTTCACATCCATTTGATAAATTTTGAAGCCTTTGTATGTAGATTAAGAAAGAAATGTTCTCACTCCTTCCAATCTTGTAACTAGAGAAAATGTCGATCAATAAACAATTCCTTTTTATTTTGCATACTACTTGCAAACTAATCTTGTCTTATTCCTTACAACTTCACCATTCTCATACAATTTATTTTCGTAAACCTAATTTTTTCTAATCACATTCTAATGCATTCTTCATTGAATTAGGCACATCCATACTCAACAAACATGTATTACTTCTCAACTTATTTCATGTCATTTGTCTAGCTTCCTTATCTCTGATAATTTGTTCAGTAGGGTGATGTCTTCTGACATACTTTGACAATCTTGATTCTTCTCTTCATTCTTCAATGCATCTATCAACTTTAGAATCATTGTGTACTTCTCTATTAGGTAAATCAGCATTCCTTTCATTTACATTAATCTTAGAATCACAATGTACCTTGGGATCTATCTACAAATTTACTCCTTAATGCAACTTGGTTCCTAAATGCAACTTGACATTCATTGTATGTGACTTGGCAGTCACTGAAACTTGTTGTTATTAATTTACAACTTGGTTCATATCTCCATCATCAGCAAGCATATTTTCATAAAAGTACATAAAGGATTTTTATTATTTAGTTTCCTTCATAGGTTCAACTTCATATACCTCTATATATTCATCAAACTTCACATTTTCACTTCTCACAATTTTGTTAGCATTAGTATTTAAACACTTATAAGCTTTACTTATTATGGAATAGCCTAAGAATATACCTTCTTTACTTTTAGCAGTAAGCTTACCATTCTTAAGGTCCTTAAGAATGTAACACTTACTTCCAAATACCTTAAAATATTTTATATTGGGTGAGTATACATACCTTAGTTCAAAAGGTGTGGAATGTGCACCTTTCTTGACTTATACTTGGTTGCAAGGTATAGACAGCTATGCTTACAACTTCTCTCAAGTATTTCAAAGAAACATTCTTCTCCATCATCATTGTTCTAGCATAGTTTATTACTGATATGTTCCTCCTTTTACCAACCCATTTTGTGGAGGGGTCCTAGGTGCAGAAGTATACCTTTTGATTCCTCTATCATTAAATAATATCTCAAACTTATTTGATGTAAATTATCCATCTCTGTCAGATCTCAAACATTTCATGTCGTTTCTAGTCTACTTTTCAACTCTTTCCAAGTACCACTTAAATAATTGAAAATCATCATATTTTTTTTCAGAGCCATAATTGTCATCATCCTAGAATAATCATAAAAAAAGAGATAATGTACTTGTCACCTTTTTAGCTTTGCACATTAATTGGTCCACACAAATCACTATGAACTAATTCCATAATTTCTTTTGATGAATGACTCTTTCTTTTAAACCTAGATTTTGTCATTTTTTCTAATTGCCATTGTTTGCAAATCACATTATCAAGTTTCTTTAGTTTAGGAAAACCCATAACTCTTTTCATGTTAGTGATACTAACTAATTTATCAAAGTTAACATGACATAATCTCTTGTGCCATAGCCACCCATCATCAGATTTGATAACAAGACAAGTAGCATCATTCATGTCAAGATAAACTAGATTACTTCCAGTCTTATCTCAATTTCCAATTAGTTTTCCATCATTCATAGATATTTGTTTTCCAATTCTCAAATTTTAATTTGCAGCCTCAACCACTCAATTATTATTCAAATTAGATTGAAAATATCATTGTTGAGAGAGATTGTTGAACTAGATTGAAATAGTAAGGTTGTTGAAGAAGATTAGGCATTTTAGTTATTGTTTTGTCATTGATGTCAAACCTATTATTTTCTAGTAAGATAACTGCTTATAAATTTTAAGTACTATCACTTATTTGATTGATGAAGAGAATTTGATCAAAATATGTAACAACCTAGAGGAACGGTTGAGTTATGATTATGAAATGATGTACAAGAATCAATTAAGATAGTGATGACATAATGTATTAAAAATCTACTCAAGGTTACAAAGGTTGGTTACACTAAGAAAGTTTAAAAGAAAATGCTACACAAAGTTTGTCTACCAAGCTTGATTGAGTGGATAGTAGGTGCTAAGAAAAGTTAGTACAAGCTGAGTAGAAAATTAGTTGGAGCTAAGTAAAATTTTATTCTAGTGTATGTTGAGTAGAATAGTGGATGCTAAGTAAAGTTTACTTGATGACGAGCACTAGTAAACTTTAGTTCATGCTAAGTAATTTCACAATGGATGTCAAGAAATGCAATATGTGATGAGCATCTAGAGCTTGATCATGCTGAGTTTTTGTGTTATTTAAAAGATCATGGATTTGATGAATCTAAGCTAACAAGTTTGTTTTCTTAGATTGTGTAAACCAGGTGAAAGATAAGGTTGATGAGATGGTGGCAAAAAATTCAAGGTTAACCATTTTTAGGAAAATTTAAAGTAGATTCTAGGAGAAGTTTCTAAAAGAGATATGAGATATGAGGTAGATACATTATATTTTACCTAATCCATCCAAACCCTAAATTGAATGATGGAGAATGAGCAATAAAATATCTTAATTTCCAATTTATAGGAATGGTTCGTCATTAAACAATCTTTTCATGTGTGAGAACTTAATGAATACAATGATTCAAGGGTATTTTCTTCATCAAGTGACCTAAGAGAAGAGTCTACAATGGCATCTTAAGCAAGAAGGCTTAAGGAGATGGATTCTTGAAGGGTGAACAAGCTAACAGAGCTGCAAAGTATCAAGGAAAAGTAGATTTGAAGACTAAACAATGATCTATAATCTACAAATAAAGTTTTAAATTGTATCATGTCAAACCCTAATTGTTACTCTCTAACAATTGTATCAGTCTAGGGTAAATTCTATGGATTAAGATTGACTTAACAATCATTTGTAAATCCTTTAACTTCATGAAATTCTAAGTGAATGGTCTAAATTTTTCTAACAAGGGTCACTCCTAATAGGGTCACATTTAATAGTGTGTAGCGTAACCTTTAGTAGGGTTGGCCTTTCATAGGACATCACTTGAAAAGAGTGAAAAGAGTAGCATGTTACTGGTGGTTTTTTTCAAATTAGGTTTGCACAATAATCATTATGTCAAGTGTGTTGATGAATATGTTATGTTTCATGTTTTACATTTTTGCAAGTTGATTTGATAGTAACCTAAAAGTTTTTAGTGATTGCATAATCTTATGGATGCATGCATCAGTATAAATGTTTTATGGGTTCACTAATATATGAAATTTTTTATTTATACATCTCAACCTTGGATAACTAATTCTCTCTTAGTTATTCTAAAGTATTTCAATAATTTGTTTCAAAGACATCTGCTTAAGAGGAGTATTTTGAAGGTACTAGAAGTACAGATATCAAAATGTCAAAAAGAGAAATACCCAAGCTCAATAGAGATAAGTTTCTTACATGGAAAGGTTTGATGAAGCTACACCTTAGAGGACTTGGAGATCATGCACAGTCTACCATTTCTATAGAGAATGTTGATCCTGTTGGTGCCCCAGTTGCTAAGAATATGAGGAAGAAGAAAGAAAACAACTAGGCAATGCTAGACATTGCCTCTACCCTAAGTTATGCCACATTTTATGCTATCAAAGTTCTTGTCAGTACAAAGGAAATGTGGGATGCCCTAACCACTGTCTATGGATGAGATGCAAATGTCCTCAGAGCCAAACCTGAAAGTCTTAGAGGTAAATTTGATGATATGAGAATAAAATAAGGTGAGAATATTGCTCAATATGTTGAAAGGATAAAAGAAGTTGTGAATGGAATAAGAGGAGCTATTGGTAAATTAAATGATGATACCATGCTAAATAAAGCTTTAAGAATACTATTGCATATTTATGCTATTAGAGTTTCTACAATTCAAGTACTAAGATGTATTCTAGTGAATAAACTATCACTTAAAGGTTTGGTAGGTAGACTCACTACTTTTGAGCTATCTAACTTTGACAATTATAAACCTAAAAAGATTGAATTTGCTTTCAAAGCTACAGTATCATTAAAGGAACCTGATGAGAAGAAGAAAAAGAAAAAGAAGTATGTGTCTAGTGATAGTGATACAGATGAGGAGGATGTTGAACAACTTGAAGCACTACTGGCAAGAAGATTCCATAAAGGTAGAGGAAAGTTCAAAGGTAAGTTACCCCATTATTTGTTTCAATTGCAATGAATTTGCTTCTAGATGTCCAAAGAAGAAGAGCTATAGAGGTTATGACAAATGCAAAAGTAGAAGAGGTCAAGACAACAAAGATTAAAAAGACAAAGGAAAAAAGTCTAGCTACATTTTTGAAGAGGAAAAAAATGATGATTCTAATGAACATGATGATGAAGTGGTGTATGTTCCAATGGAGGATGACTCTAATGAGGATGAGGCAATTGCACTTGTGACTTGTGTTAACAAGAATGATACATGGATCATTAACATTGGATGTCCACTTCACATGATTGGAGACAAAAGTAAGTTCATTACCCTAAATTGTTATGATGGAAATAGTGTAAGATTTGGCAATGATGCACCATTTTTGATAAAAGGAAAAGGTTCTATCAAACTCATAGATAAGATTTTATGTTATAGTGCTTACTATGTTGAAGGAATTAACTATAACTTATTGAATATGTCACAACTAAATAATTTAGGATGTCATGTTGAGTTTGAAAACAACATTGCTAACATATATGACACAAATGGGAAACTAATTGGAAAGGGTGATCAAACTAGAAGTAATCTATTCTATCTTGATGTAGAGAATGCTACTTGACTTGTTGTAAAATTTGATGATGTATGGCTATGGTACAATAGTTTATGTCATGTTAACTTTGATAACTTGGTTTGTATTAGAAACATGAAGAAAGAGGTTTCCCTAAATTGAAGAAGCCTAATAATGTAATGTGCAAGCAATGTTAGCTACGTAAAATAATAAAGTCAAGTTTTAAGAGTAAAATTTATACCTCTAAATGAATACTATATATTGTTCACACTAACTTGTGTAGACAAATTGATGTGTAGAGCTACAAACAAGATAAGTACATTATGCTACTTGTTGATGATTATTCTAGAATGATGATAGTAATATTTTTTGAAATGGAAATTTGATGCTTTTCAAATGTTTAAGTGGTACTTAGTAAGAGTTGAGAAAGAAATAGGTAAAAATTTGAAATGTTTGAGATTTGACAAAGGAGGAGAATTCACATCAAATGAGTTTGAGATGTTTTGTAATTATAGAGGAATAAAAAGCTAAACATCTGCCCCTAGAACACCTCCACAAAATTAAATAGCTAAAATGAGGAACAAATCTATAATGGAGTATGCTAGAACACTCATGATGGAGTAGAATGTCACTTTGAAATACTAGAGAGAAGTTGTAAGTATAGTTGTCTATACCTTGAACCTGTCAGAAGTTTTTAGAATAACTTGGGGGGCGGGGGGGGGGGGGGGGGGGACGTGGGGGGGGGGGGGGGGGGGGGGGGGGTGAATCAATTATCCAAGGTCTAAATGCCCTAATAATACTTTTTCTCAAATTATAGTGAGCACATAAACTTTGTACCCATCCAAGCTTAAATCAATCATCTTAGCAAGTTACAAAAAATCAATATGTAGGGATAAAACATGCAAGATCAACACATGACATAGTGATTTACGTGGAAACCCAATTTGAGAAAAACCACCAGTAACATGCTACTTAATTCTCACTCTTCTAAAGTGATGCCCTATTAAAAGCCTACCTTGTTAAAGGCTTTCAACACACTATTAAATGTGCCCTTGTTAGAGGATTTTACCATACTATTAGGAATGGGCCTAGTCAAAGGACTTTAGAACATTCTCTTAGAATGTCACCTTGTTAAAGGATTTACAACATGGCTATTAAACCAAACTAAGTCCATAGGATTTAAACTAACTGTTACAATTGCTAGAGAGTAACAATAATATCATTTTGATCTGATACAACTTACAACATATCTTGTAGATTTTAGATCACACTTCAGTTCAATCCTTTGCTTGGCTTTTAATCACTTTAGCTCTAATAGCTTGTCATCTCAAGCTTCGTCTCCTTGAGTCTTCTTACTCATCATACCAATGCAACCATATCTATGGTCATCTATTGAAGTAGAGTAACTATATTCTCTTACTACTTAGCACCTCTTTCAGAACTTTATGCTTTCATGCTTGACCTCCTCCTATTTTTTCTTCGTAGCCTTATGACTCCTTAAATAGAAATCTAGATTTCCTTACTATTGGGTGATGCAATGTACTCCCCTACCCATAGGTGGTTAATTATGTGGTGTTCCATGTTCACTAACAGTCATGAATTTTGGTGCAATGACAAATGGGCCCAACAATTGGTATTATTATATTGTGGTGACTGATTAGGAAAGTACTATACATACTTCATAATTAGTGGGGTTCAGGGCATCGCCCCGAAAAAAAAAATTGTACTATTCGCCATTCGTAGATTCACCACTAAAGTTATGGCTAATTATGGCCAACATGTTATAACCCTAAAGCAATTTAATACTTGTATAAAAGGGTTTAGGGTTGGGTTTTTTTCATTATGTTGTGATGCAAAATTGGTTCTTGCGGTGGTATTGAGTTTTAAGGGATGATAGATTGTAATCAAGTTGTAATCACTAGATTGTAATAAGAATGGACTTGCTATTTGGTGGACATAGCCCAAGGATTGGGTGAACCATGTTAAATCTTGGTGCCTTGTGTTCATTTCTGTGTGATCTATTATTTTTTGTTATTGGTTATATTTGCATGTAGTTTTTATTTATGTCTATGGTTTATCCTAACACTTACCCGCTTGATTCTCCCTCTCCAACTTTAGGGTTTCAAATAGATTAGGTAGGATACAATCTATCCACCCCATATCTTTCTCTTATCTAGAGACTTCATCTAAATTCCAATTGTATTCTCCAAAAATGTTTTACATGGTGTTCTGTGCCACTAGCTCATTACTCTTATCTTCTATTTGATTCACAGAATTCTAGATAGCAACCTTGTCGTCTCAGATCTGGCAAATCTTCGATCTTTGAAATAATGTAGCAACTCGGCATTATTGGTTTACTGATGCTTGGCACCTTCTTTGTTACTCAACACTTGAATCCTTCTCAGCATCTGATCTTCACTTGGCACTTTCTTGACTCGACACTTGTTTCTTTACTTAGCACACACTGAAGTTGAACTTTCTCGGCTTCAACTAAGAATCTATTCGTCACTAAGTAGCTTTCTCGACTCTCTCTCTAATAAATTTAGTTAGGCTTTAAAATGACTTAGCTAAAATCTTACATCTTTGATGTGTTTTAGTGTGCCCATTCTCTGTGTCTTAGAGTATGTCATCAATACACTATTTTGTCAATGGCTTAGCTAATCTTTGTACTTCATTGCAACATCATAACTTCAACCTTTCTCTAGGTGTTCTAGTTACATCTTATTGATTGCCTCCTTCTTGTCAATCAACCAATTAATAGTATTTGGATCACTAAAGCAATTATCATTCCTACAAGTAGCAAGTTTGACATCAATGACAAAACAATGATTGAGAAAATTCTTTACCAATTCCATTACTTTTTATGTATGATCTCTTCAATAATTTCCAACAATCTCCCTCATGATATTTTCAATAATTTCCAATAGTCTCCCTCTTTGGCATTTATGGAAAACCAAACTGATCAATTCATCAACTTAGTTACCACCAAAATTATATATTTTTTCTACTTCTTTCTTGACTATTGCATTCTATCTACTAATCTCATATATGTCCCTCTTTCGTATATATCTCCCTCTTTCTTTGTATTGATCAGTTTTTGCATATATCTCCCTCTTTGACATAAATGCCAAAGATGTAGCATCTTTATCATGCAAAATATAAGCTTTGGCTCTAATGTCTTCTCCCTCTGTCACCATGTTTTTGACTGATTTGGAGTTTCTACTCCTATTGTCATCATTTGCATCATTCTTCTGATATTTCAATGATTTGTTCCTGTTGATATAGGGCAACTTCCTTTTTTCTTTACACTACTTGAGTTAGGGGCATTACTCCCAACTTGCCTCTAAGACATTCATAAGAATCCTTGGGCAATGTTTTGGTGAAGATATCTGCAGTTTGTTCCTTTGTATGAATGTATGCCAATTTCACTTGTTTGTCTTCTACCAATTCTCTGACATAGTGATACTTGATTGCAATATGCTTGGTTTTTGCATTCATTACTAGATTCTTGGATATGTTTATAGAACTTGTATTATCACAATTCAATATCACAGGTTTCATTACCTCTTCTTTAATTTCTTTCAATAGATGTGCGAGCCACACAATGTTTGTGCAATTGACTGCTACTACCACATATTCTGATTCTATAGTGGACTAGGATGTGCATGTTTGTTTTTTGCTAGTTCAAGTAACTAGCCTTTTACTTAAAAATAATGCACCTCCACTTGTGCTTTTTCTGTCATCAATGTTGCCTCCCTAATCTGTATCTATATATGCATTGAGGTCAAACTTCTCATTCTTTTTCTAATATAAACCAAAGTTATCAGTTCCCTTAAGATAGCTCATTATTATTTTTACTACTATGAGATTATTTTTCTTAGGATTAGCAAAGAATCTAGCCACTATTCCAACTGCTAATGCTATGTCTGGTCTACTATGTACAACATATTGTAGTTTTCCAATCATGGATCTATACATTGTTTGATTGACTTCAGCTGATACATCACTTTTGGATAGCTTATTTCCTATTGCCATTGGTGTGCTAACTAGTTTGGATTCCTCCAATCCAAATGTTTTAAGTATCTCTTTGATGTATTTTGATTGTGTCACAAATATACATGATTTAGTTAATGTACTTGCAATCCAAAAAAAAATTGATCTCTGCAAACATAGACATCTCAAACTCATGTTTCATTTTGTCAGCAAAGCCTTTGCAAAGCACTTCCTTTCCTCCAAAAACTATGTCATCCACAAAGATTTTAGATACAATAATATCCTTACCTTCTTCTGATTTGATGTACATGTTGTTGTTATCCTCAGTTCTTTCAAATCTTATTTGCACTAGATATTTGTGAAGTCTCTCATACCATGCTCTGGGTGCTTGTTTCAAACCATAGAGTGCTTTATGTAATTTACAAACCATATCCCTATTGTTATCATCAACAAATCCCTCTGGTTGTTCAATATAGATTTCCTCTTCCAATATACAATTTGAAAAAGAAGACTTTACATCCATCTAATAGACTTTAAAACCTTTATATGTAGCATATGCAAGTAAAGTTCTTACTCCTTTCATTCTAGCAACAGGAGCGAATGTTTCCCCATAGTCTAATCCTTCTTCTTGAGCATAACCCTTGCATACTAGTTTAGCTTTGTTTCTAGTAATCTCGCCATTCTCATCTAGCTTGTTTCTAAATACCCACTTGGTGCCAATCACATTCTTGTCAACTGGTCTGGTAACCAAACTCCAAGTTTTGTTCTTCTTTATTTGATCAATCTCTTCTTCCATAGCTTTATACCAGTCATCGTCTTGTAATGCACCATATACTATCTTACATTCAAATTTTTTGATCATACATGATTCATGTCTTAGTCTATTCCTTGCCATTGGTCTTGCATCTTTGTTACCAATTATCTGTTTAGTAGGGTGATGTCTTTTTACATATTTGGACAATTTTGGTTCTATCCTTGTTTCCATATTTTATCTTTCAGATTCAGGGTCACTATGCACTAATTTTTCAGGTTGTTCTTTATCTCTTTCATGTGTACTAACTCCAGGACCAGATTGTGCATTTTCTTCATTCTACAATTGAGCTTCTGAATGTAACTCAGCATTCACTAGTTGTGATTCGGCTGAAACTAAAATTTGTTGTTGAATCCCAATTTGATTGATAGCATCCTCATCAATAGGCATTCCTTCATAAGAATACACAAAGGTTTTGTATTCATTCATTCTCTTTGGTTCTTCAACTTGGACTTCTGTATGCTCATCAAAGTTTACATTTGCGCTTTCCACAATTTTGTTAGTGTTAGTATTCAAACACTTATATGCTTTACTTCTAGTGGAGTAACCAAAGAATATGCCTTCATCACTTTTTGCATCAAATTTTCCATTTCTAACATCTTTAAGCATACCATTATTCAAAAGGTGTTGTATTTGTACCTTTCTTGACTTGTAGTCAGTTCAGTGTATGAACAACTACACTTACAGCTTCTCTCCAGTATTTTAAAGTGACAGTCCTTTCCATCATTAATGTTTTGGCATAGTCAATCATAGATTTGTTTCTTCTTTCAACAATTCCATTATATGGGGGAGTTCTAGGAGCTGACATTTTTCTCTTAATTCCTTTGTCATTACAAAATATCTCAAATTTATTTGATGTGAATTCAACACCTCTGTCTGATCTCAGGCATTTCAAACTCTTTCCTATTTCCTTTTCAACTCTAGCCACATACCACATAAACATTTGAAAAGCATCAGATTTTTGCTTTAAGGACATAATAGTCATCATCCTGGAGTAGTCATCAACAAACAACATTATATATTTATCTCCTTTATAGCTTTGCACTTCCATTGGACCACATAAGTCAGTATGGACTAACTCAAGTACTTCTTTAGATGTATAGTTTTTACTTTTGAAACTTGACTTTGTTATCTTTCCTAGCTGACATTGTTTTCACATAATATTGTTAGGCTTCTTCAATTTAGGTAAACCTCTGACTTTCTTCATTTTATTGATATTGACCAGATTGTCAAAGTTGACATGTCATAGTCTTCTTTGCCATAACTATTCATCATCAAATTTTGCAACAAAACAAGAAACATCATCCATATTAAGGTAAAACAGGTTACTTCTTGTTTGATCTCCTTTTCCTATCAATTTACCATCAATATCATAGATTTTTGCAATTTTGTTTCCAAATTCTACTTTGCATCCTACATTGTCTAACTGTGAGACACTCAGCAAATTGTAGTTTAATCCTTCAACATATTATGCATTATCACATAAAATTTGCTCTGTAAGCTTAATGGAGCCTTTTCCTTTTATTTGACATGGAGCATCATTACCAAATCTAACACTATTTCCATCGTACTGTGTAAAGTTAACAAACTTACTTTTGTCTCCTATTATGTGATGTCAACATCCATTGTCTATGATCCATCTGTCATTCTTGTTCATACAGGTTACCAGTGCTATAGGTTCTTCTTCATTAGATTTTTCCTTCATGGCTACATAAACAACTTCATCATCATTATCATCAGAGTTCTCTTCAACAATATAACACTTCTTGCCTTTGTCTTTGTAATCTATCTTATCATCTTCTCTTCTACATTTGTACTTGTTGCCTTCCTTGTAATCCTTTTTCTGTATACATCTACCAGCAATATGTCCTACTTCATTAAAATTGAAACAAATTATAGGCATCTTACCTTTAAATTTCCCTTTGCCTCTATGAAATCTTATAGCTAGTAATGCTTCCAATTGTTCCACACCTTCCTCATCAGTGCTACTGTCACTGGATACATGTTTCATTTTTCTTCCTTTCTTTGATTTCACCTATTCAGCATCTTCCAATGATAGCTTGGCCTTGAAAGTAGATTCAACATTCTCAAGTTTGTAGTTGTCAAAGTTAGATAACTCAAATGCAGTGAGTCTACCCACTATACCTTCAAAACTTAGATTATTTCCTGGTACACATCTTAGTTCTTGTATTGCTAATACTCTAATAGCATAGATAGGGAGCAAGGTTCTTAAGAACTTACTATTAATAGTATCTACATCCAATTGACCACTCAAACATCTTATTGCACTTACCACTTCCTTTATTCTAGTGCTATACTAAGCAGCATTCTCACTTTCCTCCATTTTCATAACATCAAACTTTCCTCTGAGGCTTTCTCTTTTTGCTCTTTGGACATTCCGATATCCTCCATAGATGTCTGATAGGGCTTTTCACATATTGAATGCAGTGTCACATCCTTTGATATCATCAAATTTAGCATAGTTGAGTATTGAAGCAATCTGCAACATTGTCTGATTGTGTTTCTATTTGCTTTTCAAATCTTCTGCAGTAAGAGTACCAGTTGGATCAACATGTTTAGTAACAATTGAATTTTGGGCATAACCTTCTATGGATCCAAGATGTACCTTCATCAAACTTTTCCATGCAATAAAGTTTTCTTTGTTGAGCTTGGGAATTTCTCTCTTAGGTATTTTGATCTTTTTTTACTTCTAGCTCCTTTAAACTAAATCAGCAGCAAAGCTCTGATACCAATTGTTAGAATTCTTTAGAATAACTAAGAAGGGGGAGGCGCGGTGAATTAGTTATCCAAGGTCTAAATGCCCTAATAATACTTTTTCTCAAATTACAGTGAGCACATAAACTTCTCATCCATCCAAGCTTAAATCAATCATCTTAGCAAGTTACAGCAAATCAACATGCAGGGATAAAACATGCAAGATCAACACATGACACAGTGATTTATGTGAAAACCCAATTTGGGAAAAACCACCAGTAACATGCTACTTAATTCTCACTCTTCTAAAGTGATGCCATGTTAAAAGCCTGCCCCGTTAAAGGCTTACAACACACTGTTAAATGTGACCTTGTTAGAGGATTTCACCATACTATTAGGAATGGGCCTGGTCAAAGGACTTGAGAACATTCTCTTGGAATGTCACCTTGTTAAAGGATTTACAACATGGCTATTAAACCAACCTAAGTCCATAGGATTTAAACTAAATGTTATAATTGCTAGAGAGTAACAATAATATCTTTTTGATTTGATACAACTTACAACATATCTTGCAAATTTCAGATCACACTTCAATTCAATCCTTTGCTTGGCTTTTAATCACTTCAGCTTTGACAGCTTGTCATCTCAAGCTTCATCTCCTTGAGTCTTCTTACTCATCATACCAATGCAACCATATCTATGGTCATCTATTGAAGCAGAGTAACTATGCTCTCTTACTCCTTAGCACCTCTTTCAGTACTTTATGCTTTCATGCTTGACCTCCTCTTATTTTTGCTTCGTAGCCTTATGACTCCTTAAATAGAAATCTGGATTGCCTTACCCACTAGATTCTCCCTCTCTAACTTTAGGAATTCAAATAGATTAGGTAGGATACAATGTATCCACCCCATATCTTGCTCTTATATAGAGAATTCGTCTAAAGTCCAGTTGTATTCTCCAAAAATGTTTTACATGGTGTTTTGTGCCACCATCTCATTACTCTTATCTTATATTTGATTCACAAAATTCTAGATAACAACCTTGTCAGCTCAGATCTGGTGAATCTTTGATCTGTGAAATAATGCAGCAACTCAGCATTATTGGTTTACTAATGCTCGGCACCTTCTGTGTTACTCGGCACTTGAATCCTACTCAACATCTGATCTTCACTCGACATTTCTATGTTACTCGTCATACGATCTTCACTCAGCACTTTCTTGACTCGGAACTTGTTTGTTTACTCGGCACACACTGAAGTTGAACTTGCTTGGCTTCAACTAGGAATCTATTTGTCACTAACTAGCTTGCTCGTCTCTCTCTGTAATAAACTTAGTTAGGCTTTACAAATGACTTAGCTAAAATCTTACATCTTTGATGAGTTTTAGTGTGCCGATTCTCTATGTCTTAGAGTATGTCATCAATACACTATTTCATCAATAGCTTAGCTGATCTTTGTACTTCATTGCAACATCATAACTTCAACCTTTCTCTAGGTATTCTAGTTACATCTTATTGATTGCCTCCTTCTTGTCAATCAACCAATTGATAGTATTTGGATCACTAAAGAAAATGTCATTCCTACAAGTAGCAAGTTTGACATCAATGACAAAACAATGATTAAGAACATTCTTTACCAGTTCCATTACTTTTTATGTATGATCTCTTCAATCATTTCCAACAATCTTCCTCATGATCTTTTCAATCATTTCTAACAGAACTCTGTGCAAATAAAGAAAGGTACTCATTCAACACCTTTTGAACTATGGTATGGATAATCACCCAATGTAAAATACTTTAAGGTATTTGGAAGTAAGTGTTACATTCTTAAAGATGCCAGCAATGGTAAACTTGATGCAAAAAAGTCAAGAAGGTATATTCCTAGGATATTCCACAAGAAGTGAAGCTTATAATTGTTTTAATATTAACACTAACAAAATTGTGGAAATCACAATTTTAAATTTTGATGAATATATAGAAGTATATGAGGGTGAACCTATGAAAGAACTAGAAGAATACAAATCATTTGTATAATTTTATGAAGGTATGCCTATTGAAGAAGATGTTGTGAATCAAGCTACAAATGAACAAAAAGTTTTAGTGACTCCCAAGTCACACCCTATGAATGGCAAGTTGCATTTAGGAACTAAGATACATTTAGATGCTAAGTTACAAAATGAATTGGATGCATATTATAACTTTGAGATTAGTGAATAGGAAAGAAATGCTAAGCTACCTGACAAAGATATACATAGTGATTCTGAAGTTGAAAGAAAAAATAAAGAAACTAGAGCTGAAAATGAAGAAATTTTGACTATGCAAGCTAGTGAAAAGGCATGACTTAGGAAATGAATATGAAGTGGAGTTTCCTGCTAAGTTCAATATTTCACTAGTATTTAACATTTCAGATTTGATAGATTATTATGAAGGAGGTGATGGAGATGAAGTTGTAGAAGCACAGTGGAGTATTCTAGCAGCTAGTTCAACTATAAAGGAGATTGAGGAGATATTAGATGGTTGTGTTGGAAAAAGGTTAAGGAACATAACTCATGAAGAATACCTAGTCAAATAGAAAGGGATGCCAGTAGAAGATTCATCATGGTTAGAAAGGGAGGAGGTTAGCCATCTTGGTTTTCCTTTAAACACCTAAAATGTGATAGGCTCACTTCTCAAATTATGCCGAGTGTCTAATGCAGGAGCATCCTATGTGTAAGAGAAGGGAAAAAGTACAAAGTTTTGTCACCTTTTAGGCTGACTTATCAGAATGAACAAATTTGAGTATTTCTATCCAAAAATCAATTTTTCTCAAACATATGATCTAGATAAATTAATTCTAGCTATGTTATATATGGTCTCACACTTTTCCTATTGGAGATGTCTATTAAATGCATGTTTTATACTAGTTTATATTCAATTACTAAAAAAATAAAATTATTTTAGAAAATTGGCATTTCAATAACTCTTACTATTTTTTACTATATATTTTTAGTAAAATATAAAAACCCTTTTATAGATCTCAAAGTCAAGAATATTTTCATATAGAGTTTAGAGTATTTTACTTAGATATAGTATATTGTAATTAAAAAATTCTCTAAGTACATATTTTAACTCTTGAAAAGATGTAAATTTTGGGAAACAAAAAAATATTAAACCATATAAAAAAAAAAATTATTAGACATTCTAGAGGAGATAGGCCTCTTTTAGAATGTATAATTTTTCTTCTTGCTAGAGTATATTTGTTTTGAAAAATGTGGTGGGAGATGACAACTATTGATTTTAGGTGAGTTGAAATATGAATCACTATAAAAGAGAAAATATAGGTCTAAAGTAAATTTTTGTTTAGTGCAAGTTCAAATAAAAATAAGTTTATTTCCATATCATTTTTTGGTGGGAACTAAACCCCTAATTTTTAGTTTTTTTCAACAACTAAAAATTTTTCTATAAAATTAGGAAAATATATCATTTCTTATTCTAAATAATTAGAAAAATTATAATCTTAAACTTCAACCATTTATATGCATTTTGTTAATTTACTTCATTTTAAAATTCTCAATAATACTACTAGTTTTATGTCATTGAAGATGAATATTTATACTTTTGTTAGCCTTTTCCTTTACTAAAGGTTTGTGCTTTTACCCAGAAATCTTACATCACCCAAAAATATTTCCTTTTTTATTTCTTGAATAAGGGTTATCTTAGTGTAAAGTTATTTTTCTAGAGGCTTGGTACTTAGTAAGTTAGTCATACGAGCTCAAAGTCTTCTAATTTTAGAGATGGACATTCATCTTAGATATATAATCCTACTAGTTGAGTCTCAGTGCCATATCATGAGTGTTCATGTATTTATTGTACATTTTTATGTGCAATTTTGGTATAGAAACTTTAATCTCACCATTAGAGGCCTAAATGTCTAAATGTTCTTAGATGAGGCACAAAAACTTGACAAATGGGAAAATACATTGACTTGAGCTTGTAGATCAAGTACCAAGAATTCAAAAAAATGGAAAAGTTATGGCCTTCCAAAGTTGGGTTGAACAAAAAATCCAAAATAAATGTCAAAAATATATTTTCCCAACTCTATATGTATTTTTAGGACCTGTCATCCCTAGGTATTATGTTTGAGTGTCTAGAACCATCCCGAGCAGCATAAAATTTCCTATTTAAGAAATGCTTGTAGATTGTGTAGAAGAACTCTAGTGATAGTTTGTAGCTTTGTCTTGTAGGTTACTATAATGTAGGCACCCATGTTGATTAGCATAGTATAATTCTAAATTCTCTAATTCGACATTCATGAGGATAATAAGAAGTATATATTTTGTTTTCACAAATTGTTGTTATTTCTTTTTTTCTACTATGTATTTATTATATTAAGGGGAGCACCCTTCACTGATGCCAAGGAATTACCCCAAAGAAAACTCTTCAAATTGGAGGAGGACCATTAGGTTGGGAGGGAATAAGACTTTCCTTCTTTTTCTAGGATGCAAGAAGAGCATTGATAGTACCATTTTCCTCTTCTATTACTTTTTCTGTCCACACCTATTTTGGAAGAGACATTGATGAAGGAGGAATTGATGAGGAAGGATCCCCTATTGGGCTACTTTCTTCTTCTTTTATGATAGTTTCTTATCCAATGATTAGCTTTGTTATAAAAAAAAATAGGAGAAAGGAAAAAATTCAAACTCCACTTCCTACCTAAAAATACCTAAGTTTCAATTAATTTCTATAACTGAGGGAAGGTTCTCTAGTTTGCCAATATTCACATAAACCCTATAAAAAAATGTCTAGATTTAGTAGACATTCTTAGATCTACTAGAAGAAGCTCCCCAAATAACTTGCCAAACCTTTTAGAAATTTTAGATTTATAAATTCTAAAGGAACTCTTAGAAACTTAAGCTTCACTGGAACAATAGAGAAGAAAGAGTCATGATATAAGTTCTACTTGATTCAAATCATTTCCAAAAGAAAATAGCCATCTCTCCAAACATCCATGCACCATCACACACAACATAGTCATAGTCTACTTTATTAGCAAACTTAGAGGAAACAAAACCCTTAGGAGGGGTAGAAATCATAACATGACCTTTAAATTGTCATTTCCTTTTCACGATACTATGATTAGCTTCAATATTCAAGCGAGGATCATAGCATTTGATCCATGGCTTCTACCTTGATTGGAGAATTCCTGGGGCCTAGACCAAATATAGATGTTGTGAGGACTTTTATAAAGAAGAAAAGGGCTCTTAAATGTCATGTCTCAGTCACGACCATGGGAAAGGGCTTTCTATCTTGTGAATTCACATACATGGAAGACCTTTCTTCCATTCTTAGTGAAGGTCAATGGGCTATTGGTCATTCCACTTTGGTCCTCTAGAAGTGGACTTCCAAGCTAAATCTGAATAACACTTTTAATGGTCAAGCCCCTATGTGCATTAGACTACTCGAATTGCCTTTAGAATTCTAAAACGAAGACATCCTTGTGGGGCTAGCTAGTTCTTTTGGAGAAATTTTTTCTATTGATCCAATCATTGCCTCCATAAGATGACTCAACTATGCTCGCATTTGCATAGGGGTTAGAGAAGGAATAGACATGCCAAAAACTATGGCTTTTCACTCAAAACTCAGGGTGCTTATCCAAAAACTGATCTATGAAACATTTCATTATGCCTACTTCCTTTTCTTGAAGGTTGGCCATAAGGAAAATCAATGCCCAAGGGTTGAAAAGCAAAAAAGTTAGAAAAGTCAGGTTCCTATTAAATCAAACAAAGCAAAGAAGAAATTCAAGCCCACTAGAACCTCTGTTGAGGGAAAGAAAAAACTCATCTGGAGACATAAACTTGCTAAGAAACCCAAGAAACAGGTTGGCAAGTGGCCAAGGGTAACATTGCTAGTCAAGATGGAGTCCAAGGTGATAATTGTGGTAATAGTCCACACCTCCCTGACTCTATTATATAGGAAAATCTCTAAGGTAGTTCTCCAAAGGAGCCCTTAATGGATATCCCAATTTTTGTGGCATTAGCTATTGTAGAAGATAATGTGATCTCTGAGAAGGAGCAGAATGTAGGAAGGCAAGAGACCCCTTAGGTTGTGATTTCAAGGGTGTCTAACTCAGATCCCTCGAATAATGGTGTTGATGATTCTTCAAGGGTAGTGGATCACAATCAATGTGATGAAGTGGATAGTGATGGGTTTGGTTAGGTGGGAAGCCTTGATCTTCTAATGAACATGGTAGCATCCAATAGTCTAGAGACTAAGATCAGAGAGCTTATTAACAACTCTTCCCTAAAAATGATCTCATAATGGGAACATTGGATTGACATCTATTCTCAAGATAGTATCAATGGTTGGAGTCTTGTTAGAAAAAAAAAGAAGTGCCATGACCACCCTCCTCTACCACCAAGAATGACCAGAAGTAGGTTTAAGGCTGATGTCAAGGGTAAACTCAAGACTCCAAGAAGGAAAAACATGAACCAACTACTACAGGAAGAGACCAAAAAGAACTTGGTATATAGGAGCTAGAGAACCATTAAGGAATACTCTAGAAGTAATAAATGAAGATCATTTCTTGGAATATAAGGGGCCTAAATGGGGCTTTTCAAATAGGAGTTAGTTAGGAACATGATCAAAGACCAAAGACTATATTTTTTATTGATTTAGGAAACCAAAATGATAAAAGATGTGGTAGGCAAGATCTCCTTCAACAAAAACATGAGCAGTGAGGCCATAGACTCAGAGGGAGCTACATGAGGGGTGTTGATTCTCTATAATAACAAGGCTTATTAGATATTTACTATGTATAATGCAAGTAATGCCCTCCTATGCAAGGTGTCCCATATTCATAGTGATGAATCCTAGTTTATTTTAAACCTTTATGCTCCCAAATCCAAAAGGGAGAGAAGGGTATTTTGGGCTAAGCTAATAGAGGTTATTAACTCTAACAATATAAACAGAGGGATTATTATGGGGGACTTCAACTCCCCCCTATTCGATGATAATAAAAGTGGAGGGCTTGCCCCAAATAAGGAGAGTAAGTTAAACCTCTCAAACTTCATCAACTTTTCCTTAATGAATGTTGATCTCACGGGGGGTAGATTCACTTGGTCTAATAGGAGACTAGAGGGGGATTGTATCCAAGTCCATCTTGAAAGAGCCCCTATTTACCCGGTTTGGTTACAAATTCATTCCTATAGGCTTTGCTTCTTCCTAGAATGGGATCAGACCACTCCCCCATATCTCTTTCTATTTTTACTCTTATGTTCAAAAGGTCCTTCCCTTTCCATTTTGAGAAAATGTAGATTTCTGACTTAGCTTTGGAAACCAAGATTTCCTGATGGTGGAACATTGAGGTGGAAGGTACTGTAATGTTTAGGGTAGCTAAAAAATTTAAGAATGTGAAAAGAAATATTAAAATCTAAAATTAAAAAAAGTTTGGCCACATTTTCTAGGATAAAGATGAGAGGACTAATCTGCTCCACAAAATCCAAGAAGAGATTCAACAAGATCGATATAATGATCAAAATTGGTTGGAAGGAAAGGTCTATTCTCTCTCACCTTCATCGCATCATGTCAAGGGAAGAACACTTTTGGAAATAGAGATCAAGAGTTAATTGGCATAAAGAAGGGGAGCAGAACACCATGTTCTTCCACTTATCTACTTTAATACATACGGCCACTAATAGGATTTCTAGCATCAAAAAGGGTCATATTTTATTATCTAAAGAGAATGATAGTGGATGAAGTAGTGCATTTTTTCTCCTCTCCCCTCTCTAAGGATCACCCTCTCTTGATGCTTGATCAAAAGGACATTCTATCTACTCTTCCTTCTATTCTACAAGCCCACCACAACTCTATGTTGAAAGCTATCCTAATGCTAGAGGAAATTTTTCAAGCTCTCACTTCCCTTTTAGGTGATAAGGCCCTTGGCCTAGATGGTTTTCTGACTTTCCTTTTCCAAGTCTATAGAGAAGTGGACAAAGGGGACATTGTGAAGGCTATGTAGGAATTCTTTGGGGAAGAAAACCTTTTGAAAGAACTCAATGCCACCTTTTTGGTTCTCATTCTGAGAATCTTGTGGGCAGATTTGATGGATATGTTTAGGCCTATCAATCTTTGCAATTACTTTTACAAAATCATTTCCAAAGTCCTTACCTCTAGGCTTCTAAGAGTTCTTCATTTGATTATCTCCCCTCAACAAATTGGCTTTGTCCCAGGGAGACAAATTCTAGACTCTATCATCATAGTGCATGAGGTGATTCACTCTCTTGAACCTGGCAAGAGGGAAGGTTTCCTAGTCAAGCTTGATATGTCTAAAGCTTATGATAGGGTGGATTGAAATTTCTTGATTGTGGTCCTCTAAGCTTTTGGCTTTGATCCCCAAGTTTATAAAATTATTTTCTAGCTTATATCTTCCCCTTTCTTGTCTATTTTGATTAATGGTTCCCCTTCAAATTTACTTTTTTCTTCAAGAGGGCTTAGATAGGGCAATCCCCTATCCCCTGTTCTCTTCATCATTTTTGCTGACTGTTTGGGAAGGCTTATTTTAAGAAAAAAGATAGGATAGGAGTTTGCAAGGCCTCAGGCCTTCATCTAGTAATCTTTCTTTTACCCACTAGCAATTTGTGGACGCTATTATTCTAGGGGGTGAGGCCATGGTCTATGAGGCCAGAGTGTTTAAGGGCTTGCTGAATATTTATACTAGGGGTTCTAGCCAATCTATTAACTAGGAAAAGAGTTTAGTCTACTTCATCAATACTCCACTGAAGAGACAAAGGTCGTATTTTGGGAAGTGGCATTAGTACCCTTCCTACTAGTTATCTTGGTATGCCTTTGGGGTCCAAACCCCTAGAATCTTTTTTTAACAGTATCATTAATAGATTCAACAAGAAATTAGCTAGCTAGAAAGGTGCAACTCTCAACTAGGTTGGCAAATGTACTTTCATGAAATCAATTTTCCAAAACCTCCCCACATATGCCTTAAGCCTCTTTGGGATCCTATCTAAGCAAGGTGACAAAATGGAGAAGATTCAAAGGGACTTTCTATGGACTGGGATTGAAGAGCACAAAAGAAATCATCTTGTAGCCTGGGACCATGTTTTCCTTCCCTAATGCTATGGGGGCCTAGGTATTAGAAAAATCAGACATCTCAATAATTCCCTCTTAACCAAATAGATCTGCATCTTTTAGAGTTCACAAGAATGGAGAGAAATTATGATTGAAAAGTACCTAAGAAGGCATTCACTTAGCCTTTTGCTTCATGAGACTAAGATTCCTCGAGGATTTTAAATATGGAATGGGATCCTAAAGGCTAAGGCCTTAGTTAAGTCAAAAGCTAAATGGAAAATCAGTAAAGGTGTGAATATATTATTTTGGGAGGATGGCTGGATGATCTAGGGAACTCTTATTGACCACCCCATTTATGGTTTGAGAGTCAGTGATTATAGAACAAGCATTGCATGGTAGGACTTATCTATGATTTCCCCAGAACTTAATTCTTTGATGATTCACTTGAATGCTATCATTATGAATATCAAGGGGGATGAAGTCATCTAGGGAGGCAAATCGAATGGCCATTACTCTATTGCCTCAGGGTACTTTTCTTTCTTGAATAGAATGGAGAAACCCATTTGGGCTAAGGCATGGATCTCTGGCCTTACCCCAAAAATCAATACATTCTTCTTGGTTTTTCTCCAAGACAAAATCCTTACTCTGGATTTTTCTCCAAGACAACATCATTACTCAAGAAAATTTAGCTAAGAGAGGCTGGACTATCCCCAACATGTGTATTTTATGCAAGCATGCTTTGGAGATGGATAATCACTTATTTATTCATTGGTCCTACTCCTCCAAGGTTTGGAATCTCCTAACTAGGGACTTTGGCATCAGCTAGTGCCCCCTAGTCAACATTTAGGAATTATTTAGCCAATGGAGGAGTTCACACAAAGGTTTAATCACCCAACTAATTTTCTCCTAGTCCCTACCGCATTTCTACTGGGGTATTTGGCAAGAGTGGAATAGTCAAATTTTCAGAGACAGGGAATCCCCTGAGTTTGTCATTGTTGAGAAAATTGAAAGATTAATGAAGGATAACTTTCCCACCATAAAGGAAGGAAATATTGAAAAAGGTAGGAGCAACAGACAAAGGAAATTGGACAGGGAGATGAAAAGACAAGAGGCCAGGTGGTTTTTTTCCCCTAAAAATTGGAACAAGGCCAATTTTGATGGGGCTAATAAATAGAACCTAGGACCTACAAGCAATGGTGGCATCATTAGAAATAGCTATGGTGGTGGAGTGGCAGCTTTTTCCTTCCCACTCAGACACAAGATGAACCATTTTGATGAATTGAGTGCTACCAGTCACATTGCTAAATTGGCCTTGGCTTCTGGGATAAAGAACTTGTGGCTGGAGGGGGACTCACTAAACATCATAAATTGTCTCAAATATTTCTCTACACCCTCTTTGACCATTGCAATTATTATCAAGGAATTGAAATCTGACCTGGGAAAGTTCAACAAGACCTATATTAGCCACGTGTATAGGGAAGCCAATTCAGTAGCTGATTAGTTTGCTAACTAAATAGTCATCAATAATGTAGAGATGACATGGCATGTTGGTGACATATTTCCAATGGTAGTGGATCATTTAATCCTACAAGATCATATCCAAGGAAGTACTAGAAAAATCCAAAATTAATAATAGGAAGATTTGCTAGATTGCATGTTGGAGTGGGAGTTAATAAAAATCATGTGAAACTCTTTTCAAAATATAATAGTGTGTACATATGACATGCTTTAAGGGCTATTTTGAATACTACCATTAATACTAGTATTTTTGAAAATGTCTTCAAGTTCCACAGTTTGAAGGAGGCCTAGATCTATAAGAATTATGTGAGTAGAAGAGGGCAAATTGTATCAAAGAAAACCATGGTGGGGGAAAGAAGCAAGAGGGAGCCATCGGGAGAGGCAGACAACTAGAACAAGAAACTGAAGGTTTGGCATAAATTGGAAAAGGTTGAAATCACTAGATTCCTAGAGAAGCTACATGGATTTGATGTGGGGATCACCAAGATTATGGTGGATTCCTAGATAAATGGGAGAGTCAAAATTGATGGGGTCACCCGCCATGTCAATGTGGATTTGATAGCTCAGGTTGCAAAAATCCCTCTGGAAGGGAGTAATTTCTTCAGAGATAAGAAAATGTTGACGAATGTTGTCAAAGCTTTTGTGAAGGATGAAAAGGAGCTGAATAAGCTCGTCAAGGTGGAGACGTATTACGAGATGGAATCAATTAAAAAGCTATGGAGGTATGTTCTCAAGATTATCATTGAATATATTTCCCTAGACCCCAAATTTGAGAGGATAAGAATGCATCATTTTGTCTTGCTTAATCACTTTAGGCTTGGTACCAAAATTTCTTTTCCTTTTTATCTCTTCACCTCCATGAGCAAGGGCATCAAGAGTTTCAAGAAGAAACCAACTACTAACCTAGCTCTCCACAAGGGATTAATCCTCCTAGTTTATGAGTATCTAAAGTCCAAACTAGGGGAAAATCCCATGGTGATTCTAGGTGTGCATCTGAGGAAATGGTGACCTCAAACTTTGAGGATGTGCAAAGCATTAAATCAAAAGAAGAGGACATTGTTTCCTCTAAACCCAAGGAAGAAAGGAAACCTTCTACCTACATTCCCTGTGGAAAGTGTCCTAGAGGTCTTCCCCCCATCACCCTTAAGCTTGAGCCTTATTTGGAGGAGGAGGATAATGATGATAATGAGGATACGAACTTGGAGGAAGAGGAGAAGGGGGAGGAGGATTAGGAGGAGTATTTAGTTGACGTGTCAAGGAATCCTAAAAAAAGGAAAGCAGATGAGGCTTTCGAAACCAAAGACTAGATTCCTCAAATTCCTAGCCCTGGCCCCATTTCCTCCCCATTTGTTTTGGGTAAAGAGAGTGGTGAAGTGATAACAAAAAATAGGAGGTCTTGGAGGAATATTAACTCAAATGTAGTCAAATTAGAGATTGTCAAGGAGTCATTGAATATTCAAGTGATGGAGGACGTTGATGGAAATACCCACTATGATGATCTCATTGATCATGGTCTGGTCATGATCTCTGATAATGTGAGGGAAATAGGACTTAACCTATTGAACTCTAAGAACAACATAATAGACAAATTTCAATCTATCAAATGGTTATTCCATGAAACATAATAACTTAAGGGGAGAAGAAGCAAGGATGCAAACCAAAATATAAACCACAACTAGGGGCACAGTGAAGAGGATAGAATCCATGATGGAATCCAATAGCTCTTCAACATCCAAGAACACAGGATAGACCAGGAGGATAGAATCACCAAGGTTGAACAAAAAGTCCAAAGGATGGAATTCTTTCATCAGAACCTAGAAAGTTAGATTATCACCACTTTGAATACTCTAAATGAGAACATTAACAATCTAGGTGAATCATCGATTAGTGTTGGATTTTGTGGGGATAATATGGAGAAGACCAACTTTTGATATTGGGTAGGTAGAGGATGATTCGAAAGGAACTAGGGACTGGGTGGAGACTCAGAACCAAGACCAAGAGGATGTAGACACTAGGAAGATCAATGAAGCTATAAAGACCCTATAGGTTCTTGACAAAGAGAATTGATAGTTAGTGCTTTTTGGTTATCTTGTACTTTCCTTTTGTAACTAGTTTTTTCATGTTCTAGTTTAGCTAATTTTTTGTCCTAGTCGTGGGCCTGTTATTTAGGGTTGGCTTTTTCTAAGAAGTTTCACTTATGTTAGACTTTTCTAAATATTTCTATTTTTGATATGCTGTAAAAACTTTTAGATTGTAGGATCCCTGTAAAACCTATTTTACATAATCAAAAACATTACAATTTGAATTTTTTTGGGCAGATGAGGGTTTTCCTATTTGAATACATGTATTAAGGAATCAATCTTGAATTTTAGATGTAAATGTATGTTAAGGAAATAATATAAATATAAACCTTTCTTTTAAAAATCATTTTCAATAAGGACTTATGTTCCTTCCATGTTGTAAATGTTTAATTTTCTATGTATAATGTAGGATATCTCAAAAATTGTAATGGATCCACAAAAACAACATGATGGAGCTATTGATGTAAATGTTCATTGATGAAGAATATAATGCATGATTCATTATAGATCTCATCCCTTGATGGATAAAAAAATTAAATATCTTGGAAAGGAAATGCACACACATTTTCCTTGATATTTGAGTGCCTTGAATATTTCATAAAAAGATGCTTCTTGAATGCTTAAATTCCTTAAGTATGCATGAATCTCTCTTGATTTCATGATGTCAAAATAAGTCTATTCTAATCCCCCCTTTATAGTTTTCCATGTTGCTTGTGTTGTATTAATGAACTTAGGTATAGTGTGTAAGAATAAGTACATAATTAGTGATCCAAATCTAAAAGGTTTCTATGCATCATGCATAATCCTTTTAATGTTCTCTAGAAGCTACTATCTTAGACCCTATAGAAATTAATTGGCTCTCTTTCAATGAACATCCTATAGGCTATATGTATGAATCCTACTAACATGTATTCATGTATTGAAGTGTACTTCATCTTGTATCCAATAACTTTACTGATTAGTCTTACACCAATTTGCCTAATATTAGATGGGTGTATTTGTCTTCTATCCTATTTATCACTTGTTAGGATTTCAACTTCTTTCTTAACAAGTTATGTTGCCACATATATAGTTCTAATTTTAGTTTACTCTAGTCACTTTATCAATAATTTATTATTATTATTATTATTATTGGTTGATTTCCCATCCAAAACATGTTTTCATGTACTCTTCTCATATCCATCATAATTCAATATTGTTCCTAAAACTCCTCATAGATCATGAATTATAAAACATTTAGGTCTCCTAGATTTTAAATCTTAGCCTTAATGAGTTGTAATCCTAATAAAAAAAAATTAGGTCTCCATCAATGTCCCTATCTCTAATTGGCTCAAATTTTCATTATATGTACACTCTAATATGCTCTACATGAAATAATCCTTAAGGGATTTGCTAAAAAGAACCCATAGGATCAAATTCCATTTAAATAAAATAGTTTTTCTTAAACAAATACTGAGGCCCCTCATTGTCATTGCATATAGTCGAGTTTCTATAGAAAACGATCTTTCAAATAACTCAAATTCAAACATTTAGACTATCTCACATAAATGATAAATATCTTTAATCAACTCATTTTAGGGCATCAATTAATCCATTCTAAAACTCTCCAATTTTTCTTCAAATTTTTCTAATAGTTGTTTTCACAATCTCTTTTCTCGAATGGTGAGTGAAATGACTAATTTGCATCCTTAGAACTTTTCCAAAATGAATCTTCGCTTAACATTTTTAGTGAAGTATAAGAAAATATGATATTACTTATAGAATTCATGAGATCCTTAGAAACCTTCCATATGTCTCTATGAGCTTAAATTACAAACTTATATTTAACTTCAATGATGCATGTTGATACTAAATCTGACTAAGTAGAACTTAATTAAACAATTAAGGGTCAAGTTATTTACCAAATGGATTTCTCCTATTTACACTAAAAGGTGGACAATTATCAATGATGTAGAATGTTTAGTGTTGGCCATTACTTCCAATTCGTTCACTATGACTTTCTTAGACTTATGCTTCCACACTTACATGTATACTAAAGATCCTTCCCTCATAAATGCTTTGTCAATATTATCTACTTTTTTCATGTTCACATTCTAATTTTTTCTTCTATTTTCTATGTTCCTTCTTATATTAGATTCTCTCATGTTGTTATTGTATCCATTAAGTATACAAAATATTTATATATGACCTAATTTGTTTACAACTATAACATGAAATTTTTATAATTATTTAGAATAACTGAGAGGGGTGGTGGTGGAGGGTTGAATCAAGTATCCTCAAGTATATATTGACCAATTCAAATTTTCTTGACTTCACAAAACTCAATCAATCTCAAAAATAACTTGGTCCTTATAGCATATCATCAATAAATCAAAATTTCATGTAATTACTTAACTCTATATCTCCTATATGATTTTAATGCCTATAAATAAGCTACTATAAAATATATCACGTATAACAATAACATCCACACATAAAAATATTACTTTGACACTAGGACTTAATGTGGAAACCCAATTTGGGAAAAACAACCAAGTAACATGTTGCCAATTTTTCACTCTTCTAAAGAGAGTTTAGTTAAGATTCAACCCAATTAAATATTATATAAAACACTCTTTAATGTGACCCTATTAAGGGATTTAATCACCATATTAGGTGTGGCCTTGTTAGAGGACTTTAGATCATTCCATTAGAATGTCACCTTGTTAAAGGATTTACAAAATGACTGTTATGTCAGCTTTGATTAAAGGGTTTTGAATGATACAATAGTTCAAATGTAAAATAAATTTGATCTATAAAATAAAACTCACTTTATAAATTTAGATGTTCATTCGCTTATTTTTTGATTTATTAACTAGCCTCCATCCATATCTCCATCACTAATCTACTTGGTATATCCTCAAGGAATCACTCTTCACACTTCACTTCTTTTAATTTGTTCTTCACAACTTCTCCTTAATATCACCAATCAACTCTATTCACCATCCTTAGAGAAAATATCTTATGCGTCCTTAAATAGTAAATCTTGATCTTTTGTTTCTTAAACATCACCATTGATATAAGGGTTATGCCTCCATTATTTTGTTCTTCTTATTCTTGTAAAAATTTCTAATCAAATCCTTTCATTTGATTGCATAAAAAATTCTCCTCATGAATTAAATATGTGATCTCATCACTCCTTATCTTCCATTCTCTTTAAATAACTCAAAATTCCAACTATGTGAACCTCATATTTAGTTCTTTCTCAAACTATAACTTGTCTTGTCACTCAATAATCATTGTGTTCTTTGGCTTGCTCATCACTATGTAGGTCAACATACACTATAATATCTCACTTGACATCAATAGGATTACTTGGCCTTTACTATGTTTGGTTGATGTTAACACTTCACCATACATTTTTGCACCAATAACTAACACTTGGCTTGAATTTTTTTGTTTAGTGTTATCTTAAGTTCCTTAATATCCTACTTGATTGTCCTCATTGACCATCCAATATTGATACTTGTTCAAGCTTATCCTTTAGAGTTATTTTAACTCTAAGATTCATCGAATTTACTTCTCCACTTCATGTACTAATTTAACAACACATTATCTTGTCAAGAACTAACTTATCAAGTGTTCATTGTATTTCCATGATAAAGAACTTCTCATCACTCATAAATACCACTAGCTCACCTTGTTATCTCTTCTTTCCAAATGCTCTTCATTCGTAAAATAATATGGCACTCCATACTATTAGTAAATGTTCCTGAACTAGATTTTACATTTTTTCTTACCAATAGGTTTTTCATCAATTAAAACATAACAATTGTAGTTTAAAAAAAGCTCCCTCTTTGGCCATCATAACATGACACAAACTTCACTACTCACCAAGAAATACAAAATCTGCAATACTTGTACTATCAACTCTCTTTGTGTTTGTTTTCTCTCCTTCTTAGTTTCATTTTGATTCTCATCCATGCAAGATTTTTATGCTTCCTCTATCAATTTAATATATTCTCTTTCTCTTTACAAATACCTCAACATATACTTTTGTTCTTAACAATAATTACTTCATATATAATTTCCCACTCTTACTAATAGGTTGATAATCTTCTTTCCCTTTACATGTGTACTTCTATGGTAGCCTTACCATTATAATCTCTCCCTCTTTGAAAATAATGCCAAAGAAATTAGTCATTCACACACATCATCATATCACTACTCTAAGTGATATAGAAATGTCACATCAACATTAACTCTTTATAGCTTTAACTACTCAAATTTTAGTGTCTTTCTTTTCACATATTTAGGCAAGTCCAAAGGTGTGAACTCCTACATCAATACATAAAATATTCTTCTCATAATAATTGATGCAATGTAACATCTTTATTTTTTTTATTTAGGTAGGGGAATGACCCCTAACTTACCTATTGGATACTCAACATAATCCTTAGGTAGTGCCTTTGTGAATATGTCATCTAACTATTCTTTTGTGTTCAAATATTTCAATCTTACTTCTTTTTCTTGTATGAGCTCTCTCAACTAATGATACTTGATCAAAATATACTTAGTCTTTCTATAAATCACATGATTCTTTGATGTGTTTATAGAACTTATGTTAGCACACTATATCACAGTAGGTTCAATGATCTCTTCAATGTACACTTTTCCCTATAGAATTCTATTTAGTAATGCATATTTTACATCTATTTGGAAAAATTTGAATCCTTTGTAAGAATAATATATCTAGGAAATGTTCTCACTCCTTCCAACCTTGAAGCCGGGGTAGAAGTTTCACCATAGTCAATCCATCTTCCTGTGCATATCCCTTACAAACAAGTCTTTCCTTGTTACTTATGACTTCCCCTTTCCGATTCATCTTATTTCTAAACAACCACTTAGTTCTAATCACACTCTTCTCCTTTGGTCTTGGAACCAATGTCCAAGTCTTGTTCTTCTCAATTTTCTTAATTTCTTCATTAATTTCCTTGATCCAATCTCCATTTTCCAATACATCTTTAATAGATTAGGTTCAAAATCACATAATAGGCATGTATCATTTATCAACTTTCTTCTTATGATGACTCCTAAATATTTATCTCCAATGATTTGATCTGGTGCACAATGTCTTCTCACATACTTTGTCAATACATGTTCAAAACTTCTTTCTTCTTATTGTTGTTGATTGGATTCAGTATGTTCTTCTTCTTCAATTTTCTCAAGATGCAACTCAACTACCACAATCTAATGGTTGGCAATCTCTATCTATGACTCGACTCCTATGGCATGATGCTTGATAGTCTATTAATTCTAAGAAAAAATCTATTATAGAACCTTGGAAGTACCTAGTTGCAAATGCTTGATAGAAAAATTTCCTCATTCAAGAAAGGTGTTGGGTTCACCCTTCATAGATATATACAAAATTTCTATAGTGTTCAAGTTCTTTCTTGAATTTTTTTTTTTAACTTTTTTTAAAAAAACTAAAAATTCATCAACTCTAACATTTCCACTTTCCACAATCTTGTTAGTGCTAGAACTCAAACACTTATAAGTTTTTCTCTTAGTGGAATGACCTAGAAATATACTTTGATCACTTTTTTCGTCAAGTTTACATTTTCTTACATCTTTCAATATGTAACACTTGCTTCCAAAGACTTTAAAATAATTCACCTTTGGTTCATGTCAATACCAAAGTTCAAAAGGTGTTTCATTTGTTCCTTTCTTCACTTGAATTAGTTTAGAGTGTCAGCTACAATATTTCTAATTTCTCTCCATTAGTTCTAAGAAACATCCTTCTCCATCATCAAAGTTTTTGTACAATCTATAATTGATCTATTTCTTCTCTTTGGCTATAAAATTCCATGTGGAGTCCTTGGTGTACTTATTTGCTTCTTTATTCCTTTTTCTTTGCAAAATATGTTAAAATCATATGATATGAATTCACCACCTCTATCTAATCTCAATTGTTTCTAACTCTTTCCTATTTCTTTTTCAACTCTAGCAAGATACCACTTAAACTTTTGAAATGCATTAGATTTTTCCTAAAGAAAAATCACAATCATTATTCTAGAAAAATCATTAAAAAAAAGAATGAAATATTTGTCACCATAATAGATTTTTTCTCCAATAGGACCACATAGGTTAGTATGAACCAACTCCAAAATATTATTAGAATAATAGGTCTTTCTCTTAAAACTAGACTTTTTCATTTTACCCATTTTGACATTGTTGTCACATCACTTTAATAGGTGTTCTTAGTCTTGGTAACTATCTAACTCTTTTCATCTTAATAATGCCTATGAAATTCTCAAACTTCATATGACATGGCCTCTTATTCCAAAGCCACACATCTTCATATTGTGCAAATAGACAAGTATCTTTAGATAGGTCTAGATAGAACAAGTTACCTTTTGTTTGTTCTCCACTTCCAACTAGTTCACTAGTAATATCATAGATCTTTTCCTTCTTGCTCTGGAAGTCAACTCTATAGCTTGAACTTATCAATTATTTTAACAAGTTATATTTCAAAACATCAACCCAATATGCTTTATTGCATTTGATCTTATCATTTAGTTTAATTGATCCTTTACCTTTCACGTAATATGGTGCATCATTACCAAACTTAACACTACTTCCATTATAATGTTCTAGCTTTTCAAACTTACTTTTATAATTAGTCATATGATGTGAGAAACCACTATCAATTATTTATCTATTATTCTTACTCACATGTGAAATCAATGTAGTTTTCTCATCTTAATCAAAATCATCTTTCATTGCAAAATAAACATCTTCTTTATCATGATCATTGGAATTACTATCACAACTATCTTCTTAAGCAATATAACAAGATTTTTTACCATAATCTTTGTATTCTTTGTTACCTTTTTTTCCTTTATCATCTATCCTTCATTTTTACTTGAAGGATTTTCTTTACTCTTTCTCATCTCTATTAGGACATTTAGCAATAATATGACCAATTTTGTTACATGTAAACTAGATAATAGAAAGTTTACCTTTGTATTTTCCTTTTCCTTTAGGAAGTCTTCTTGTCAACAATGCTTCAATCTCATCAAGTTCATCATCAAATTTAGTGCCACTTTCCGCATACCTTCTTTTCCTCCTTTTCTTAGATCCATCAAGGGTTAGTTGTGATTTGAATGAAAATTTAATAGTAGTAAGGGTATAATTATAAAAAATTGATAATTCAAATGTAGTAAGTCTACCTATTAGACTATCCAAGGCCAAATCATTACCAGGTGTACATATCAATTCTTCAATTATAGATACTCTAATTACATAGATAGGAAATAAATTCCCCATACCTTACTTATCATAGTCTCATAGGTTATGTCTCCTTTAGCTCCTCTGATAGCACTCACTACTTCTTTGATTTTACCACAATACTATGCAACAGTTTCACCTTCTTTCATTTTAAGTTATCAAAGTTTCCTCCCAAGATTTATGCCTTGAATCTCAACACATTTTTGTCTCCTCCATGTATTTTTGCCAAAATTCCCCATATTTTCTTAGCAGTAGTACATTTCTTCACATCATTGAATCATACATAACTTGGGGCAAGTTCAATCATCATCTGGTTGTGCTCCTTCTTCTCTTTCATTTTTTCAATAATCATAGGTTTAGGCATCTCAATGTATTGATTGTCCAAGTAGTGTTATATAGAATCTCCAATACTAGCTAAGTCCAATCTCATTAACCTTTTCCATGCTTGGAAATTCTACTTATTTATCTTAGGTATCTATCTCTTGTACATCTTGATCTTTGGCTTGAGTCCTTCAAACTTTTCTTACAAGTGCCTATGCTCTAATACCAATTGTTATATTGATTTAGAATAATTAAGAGTAGTGTTCAATTAGTTATCTATAGGTTTAGATGTGTCTATATAGCATAAAACAACTGGTCTATATAGCATATCATCAGCAAATCAACTTTTCACGTAATTACTTAACTCTACATCTCCTATATGTGTTGACTACTAGTAAAAAGACTACTATAAATATAGCATGCACAACAATAACATCCACACATGAAAATAATACTTTGACACTAGGAGTCAACATGGAAAACAAATTTCAAAAAAAATACCAAGTAACATGCTACCATTTTTTATCTTCTAAACTAAACTTGGTTAAGAGCCAACCCTACTAAAGGTTATATAACACACTATTAAATGTGACCCTATTAGAGGATTTAATCACCCTGTTAGGACTAGCCTTCTTAGAGGACATTGAATCATTCTATTAGAATGTAACCTTGATTAAAGGATTTTGACAAATAAAAAAGTTAGAATCTAATAGTTTTTTTAAATCTAGAAAGTATAACTCACATAACTCAATCAATCTCAAAAAATTACTTGCTCTTTGTAGCATATCATCAACAAATTATTTTTTCATGTAATTACTTAACTCCTTGTCTCTTATATGTGTTGACTTGCAATAAATAAACTACTTTAAAACATATCATTCATAACAATCAGATCCACACATGAAAATAACATTTTGAGAAAAGGATTTAATGTGGAAATCCAATTTGGGAAAATCCACCACCATTTTTTCACTCTTCTGAAATGAGTTCAGTTAAGAGTAAACCATATTAAAGGTTATACAACACACTGTTAAATGTGACCCTGTTAAAGGATTTAATCACCCTATTAGGAGTGGACTTTTAAGAAGACTTTGGATCATTCCATTAGAATGTTAGCTTGATTAAATGATTTACAAAATGGCTATTAGGTAAAATTTGATTAAAGGGTTTTGATTAATACAATGGTTAAAATGTATCAATAGGTTTGATCTAGAAAGTAAAACTAACATTATAAATTCATATCTCCATTTTCTCATCTATTGATTCATTAACTAGCCTCCATTCATATCTTCATCACTAATATTCCTAGCATATACTCAAGAAATCACTCGTCACCAAACTCTTCACACTTCAATTGTTCTAGTTTTCTCTTCACAAATTCTGCTTATATTGCCAATCAACCATAAATTAATGTTAGAAAATATCTCCCATGCCTCCTTACATAGTTAATTTTGATCTTTTATCACTTAAACTAGTTACATTATAGTCATGTTTGTTATTAGTGACATACACTTATTCAAATTGTATGTATCTACCAAGCATTTTAGCTGCTGCCTAGTCCAAGGGACAATTTTCAATTTGTGCCAAGTAGTTGATCAGCAATATTAACTAAGCATCTTAGTGTATGTCGAGTTTGTTAGTGCAAACTGAGTTGTGCAGTGCTTAGGAAATTTGCAGTTAATGTGATGAGAGTCTAGTGTTAACTAAGCAGCTTAATGTTAACCAAGTGACTCATTTTATATTGAGCTCATAATAATAGCATTGAACAAGCTATGTAGTGTGAATCAAGTGATGCATTTTATATGCTGAGTTTCATAGTATTTTCCAAGTCACCAGTGTAGACTAAGTTCAAGAGTACTTGGAAGTGATTAGTATGGACCAAGCTTCTATGTCTACTGAGTGCATGATAATGTCGAGCATTGATAGTGGATGCAAAGTATCAGAACCTCATCAAGCTAGTCTTCAAAACTCAATTTCTTACAGTTGGGTTAAATTTGTGTTTTTGTGTAAACTTTTATTGTGGCTAACTTTGTAATTAGAATTCAATTATTATATATTTAATGTATTATATCACATCCAATATGATGATATGATGTAATGTAATAAGTAGAGAAGAGCATAAGAGTGAATTACAAAGGTTATAGTAGTATAAGGAGCAACAATGATTAATCTATCATAGCAAGGTGATTACTATACTCAAAGGAATCTCATTTAGCAAACCAAGTTGTAGATAAAAGATCAGCTACTATTTCATCTTAGTAGGTGAATCAGTCAAATCATTTCACAAGGTGGACTCAACAGTCTTATGTAAATCTCTTTAACGAGTGCATACTTCATTGTATATTTTTAAATCCTTTTACAAGGTGGACCTAGCAATCCTTATTGCTCCTAACAGGGCATATCATTAGAAGTGATCATTGTAAGCCTTAATAGTCAAACTTTATACAATAGTACTAAAGCTTGTGGGTATCATCCCCCTAGTTTTACTTTCTATTCGGATGGTTTTTGTGTCACCAAATTGTGTGTCAAAGTGTTATGAATGAATTAATGCTTTTAGTTTCTCATGCATGCAGTTAGATCAGAATACACATGAAGAATTAATTGCTAATTAAGGATTGAGTTTTATACATTATTGATTCACCCCTCCCCTCTCAGTAACTTAACCTATCATAATATTTCCAACAATTAGTATCAGAACATTTTTGTTCTGAGGAGAAAATTTTAATAGCTTGAGCAAAGATCAAAGACTATGGAGCTATTCAGACTTGACAAGGCTATTGATAATGAGAAACTAGATTTGGAATTGACTATTGGACAACTCAAGAAAGCAAAAGAGCAACTCTCTCAATTCCTAAAAAGAAGAAAAGATATTGCAGTCTAGATGAATGACCAACTCTACATTAAAGAAAGAATCAAAGACATCCATTCAAGAAATTCAAATGAAGCTAATGAAGCAATCAAAGAACTACTTGAAAAGAATATTACTCTTCAAGAAGAATAAAAATGAGAAGAGAGTAAGAAATTCAATCAATAAGATTGTGTGAAGTCATGGAAGAGAAAATTAAGATAAAAGAGGAGATAGAAGGAAAGAACAAAAAAATTCAACACCTATCCCTTTAATAGACAGACTTCATTAATCAACTCACCAATGCAAATGAAGAAATCATGAATCTATGATTAGAGAATGAAAGACTGCAAAATGATCTAAAAATTAAAAGGAAAACCAATAAGAGGATGATGAAATCTCAAGCAGATGTGAATCAATTAAATGGTCAAAGCCATTATGAAAAAAAAGTAAAAGCAAGAGTTGGATATACAGAAGAAGGTAAATCATCCAAGCAAAGAGCTCAAAAGAATCAAAGACCTACTTGTATTCACAATGGTAAGATAGGCCATACATCAAAAAAATGTTGGAGCAATGGAAAAGGTAAATACAATGTAAAGTGCTACAATTGCAATCACCATGGTCATAGGGAAAATGAATGCAAAGAGAAACCTAAGTTTGAGGGAAAATGTCATAAATTTAAGAAGCATGGGTAAAAATCCTTAGAATGCAAAACTTAGATATTGAATCTGGAAAAATAGACTGTGAAAGCTATATTTGGTTGGGACTATAACACTTGTTGTAGATGTCATTATCGTATAGAATTTGGACACATTGGAATAAATTGTGTGAAACATCACATGAGGACAATAGACACTACCAAAAGATGTTTTATTTATATACAACTTTGTCATCTTTCCAAGAACTATATGAATACTAGAAGAATTGAAGATGAAAACAAGGCAAAAGCTAATAACATCAGAAAGCAAATGAGACAGAAATAGATTCAAAAATCTTCTGAGAATACAAGTCTGAGCACTGATGACAATGTCACTCAAGAATTGGGTAACTCCACCATTTCCACCTAATCTCTCATAGGAGAATTGAAACTAGGATTCTAAATAGAATATCTAACATCAGTTCTAGTTAGCAAAACAAAAGATCCAAATCAGCATTCAAAATGCAAATGGATCACTAAGTAAAGATGCAATAATTACTAAGCATGTTTAGGTTACAAATATTACAAAGTGAGGTCGGGTTGCGAACCCTTCCAAGCAAGGTCAGGAGATTTTTTTTTTTTGTGTGGTTACTAAGTCATGGAAGACTTTGTCGAACATTCAATTGAAGTGACATGGATGATAGTGTTTCATTTGAGCAAAAAATTATACTAGGCATTTATGGAAAATTTTGATGAAAAAAATAAGGGCAAAATCAAAGTCATTTCTCACTGTGAATTTTTTACCGCTATCTATGCAAGGTGATTTTTAGAGCTTTCAAGTGATTTGAGTGAATTATTATTGAAGACTTTCATATTCTATCAAACCCTACCAAGTGAAGATGGCATCCACCAGCAGCAAGTCAAAGAAAGGTTTAGACATGTTAGTTCAAGGCATGGAGTGGAGGGTAGTAGACTTTAAGCTAAGTCCAATAGTTGCTCAAACCCTAGATTTGAGTGGAGTGCAATCGTAAATTCCACCAAAGGTACTATTAATCAATGATATCAATTTGCATTTTAGATTTTCTATTCACGATATTAGAACATTGGAGATGCATGAACCATTGAAGGAATTATGCATTAATGGTTTGTTGAAACTAGAACATCAACATCTTGAAACAAAAGTTTTAACTCACAATTCCACTTATGCCACAAGAAGTTCAAATAAAATGGATAAGGTATATTCTCAATCATGTACACAATGGTTAGCTATGGTTGGAACAACCTATTTTGAGAACTAAGAAGATGATCCATAGGATTATTGGTCTTCCCATGTTAACAAAAGTGAAAATGACCAAAACCCTAAGTTAGTTTCAACTGGAAAAGAAAACCCTTGCCAAGTGGGATGGAAGGGGAATGAAGATAAACTATGTTACTAAGATTGAACTCAAGTTTAGGATACATGTCATCACTGACAAGATTTATAGCATGATCAGATTGAATAGTGTGTCATGTGAAGTAGTGGATTTAGCATACAAAATGGTCAAGAACAATCTATCACTTGACCTTGCTAAGTTGATGTTGAATCAGTTCAAAAAGAACATGGAGATTATAAGAACTTCCAAGAAAAATCCATGTAGGTTTGGTTCTCTTTTGACTTGTCTATTTTTCTATGAGAAAAAGTTCTTCCCATCTAAAGGTACAATAGTTTGGAAAAAGGATGTACCTATGCTTTATTAGATTAATGAGTATATATTTGAAATAGAAGAGAACTATGTAAGTATTATGGATAACTAATTTGATGCATTCAAAGAGAAGATGGTTAATAGATTTAAGATTCCTAAGAAAATAGTTGAATATTACAAATGTGATGCTTTTTTCATGGTTGATAGTGACAAAGTATATGTTCAAGTAGTTAAACCAAGGATAGTATGGGTAAAACCTCTTGGTTATGAGGTAAATATAGATGAAACCAAGGACATTATTGAGGCATTGATTAATGAGCATGTTGACCCTAAAGCTACATACTTTGGCACTTATGATGAGGCAAAGGCATGAATAGAATTTGAAATCAAACTCCCTTATGCAGTCAACAAAGGAAAGAAGAGAATTGCTGAATTGAAAACTAGTTCTATTATTCTATTTAATGAAGGCAAAGGAGATGATATTGAAGATGAAGAAGAAAAAGATGAAGAAAAATTAGAGGATGAAGAGCTGCTGAAGAAGAAAGGTAAGGTAATTATTACCAAGCCTACCAAGGCATCTACTATTGTGTTTACAAAAGGATCATCTAGGAAGAAAGTAGATAAAGAAGGAGGAGATGTAATCTTTAAGAGGCCTCCACCTACTTTTAAGGAAAGACTGAAAGATATTGAATCAAGATTAGGAATTCAAAATTTCAAGGCATTAAAGTGTGAGACTAGGACTACAAATGAGAAAAGGAAAATAGAAGATGTGCTAATGACTCAAATGGGTAAATGGAAGTATTCCCTATACCAGCTTTCTCAATAGCTTCTGAGTGATCTAATGGAGAAGATCAAGCCAAGATGGGACAATACCATGAAAACTCCATTAGACATATATGAGAAGACCTTGAGGCAACTCATGTTGAGTTTAGATGACAAGGAGGTCAAGGAATCTCTAAAGAAACATGAAGAAAAGCTTACTTTTAGATTCAACACTTGTCTTATATTGTTGAATGACATTGAAAATGTGGTAAGGAATGCTAAATATGCATGGAAGAACATTTATCTTCTTCACAAGCCAAGTGATTTTTTTGTCAATGTTAGTGACAATGATAAAGTTGATGATGAATAAGAAAAAGATTAGAACATTGGCAATGAAGAAGCTACTCATTATGACAATGTAGATGACGATGAAGAGGAATAGGGGCAAGAAGCTATTGAGGAAGATCAACTAGATGTACAAGATATAGAGGAGACTGACCTAGTGAAAATTGTTGCAGCAGTCATAGCCTCACTTCCTCATTCTCCAAGCAAACCACTAAAAACATCAAGCCAAGAGAAAGCCTCAGGAGGATTGATTGTGACAAACATAGTTAGCACAAGCACTCAATCAATTTTTGCACCCATCCAACTTAGTACTTCATTAACTGAAGTGACAAGGACTTCATCTACGGAGCAGCCAACACTTCCCTCTACATCAATTTTTGTAAATATAGGTATTTCTACTATAGGTATTTTTGTAGTAAGTATAGTATCTATAGCTAGTCCTACCATGGATCTCAGGGATAGGTCAAATTCATTGAATCCTTCCATTATTTTTTCCTCATTCTTATAGAAAATTTTGATCAAATCCTTTCCTTTGATCACATAAAAAACTCTCCTCATGCATTAAATATGCCAAACATCATTTCTTATCTTCCATGCACTTTGACTAACTCAAAATTCCAACCATACCAACCTTGGACTCAATTATATCTCAAAAAATAACTCTTTTTGTCACTCTACAATCACTATATTCTTCTTCTCGGTCATCACTTTATAGATTAACATACACTATCTTGTCTCACTCTACATCAACAAGTTCACTTAGCAATTACTATTCTCACTTTCTACTAAAACTTCTTCATACTTTTGTTTGGTAGTAACTAATTCTAGGATTGAACAATTTTTTTTGGCTTCTACATAAGCTCATTAATCTCCTACTTCATCTCCTTCATTGACCAACAAATACTAATACCAAAGCAATCTTATCGTTTAAAATTGTTTCAACTCTAACCTTTATTTAACTATCTTCTCTACTTGATATATTGATTGAACAACACATTATCTTGTCAACAAATAAATTATCAAGTGCCCACTAAATTTCCATGATAAACAACTTCTCATGACTAATCAACACATCTAGCTCACCTTTTTGTCTCTTCATTTCAAGTCATCTTTATTAATCAAATGATATTGCACTCTACACTATTAGTTAATATCTCTTTAGTAGGTTTGAAATTATGTCTTACCAATAGGTTTGCAATTAATGACAACATTATAATTATTCCAAATGTAGTTTCTAATATAAATAACTCCATTCCATACCTTGGTCCAAATTGATTGATGTATAATCTATAATCCCTTTCAATATGTCCTTTTTTTTTGCATGCATAAAAGATGACTCTAGTGTTGATAACATTTTTCCTTTCCAAACATCAATTATCCATCATGTTAGACATTTCCTTCATCCTCATATTTGACCTTTGAATAGACATATTGCATTCATGTGATTTATGTCCATAAATAAAGCAATCATAATAATAAGTAAATGGCTTAGTATTTAGGTTACCTTTTTCAATTTGTTTGTATGTGTCTAAACTTGTTGCATGCAAAGTATTTACCATTGAATTATCTTTTATAATCTCTAGGTTTGTATAAATCATTTTGTTGTCTCATTAGCTTCCTTTTTAATTTCATTTTTAGTTGCTATTTCTAATTCCTTTGATGATTCTCCTTCAATGTAACCAATATTTCTAATATATCCATTTGGATTTTGTTCTATGATTTTCTCATTAAAAAAATTTATGCTTGAAAATAACTTCTTATGGTGTTTCATTTCCTATACAAGTTCTCCTTTCACTATGCAATTATACTTCTCAAGTTTAGAAAACAATAATATAGTTTTCTTAAATTTGATATTAGCCTCATATTTTGTGATTTTAGATTTGTCTTCTCAATCTTTAGATCTCCTTCTTCTCAGTGTTCATCTATCATCACACTAATCTTTAGTGATGTGATTTCAAGTCCATGCCCTACCATCTCATTTTCCTTTTTGAATTTGGTAGCTAGTTTGTAACCCTTTATTGTTCAACTTGTTCCTTTCTCTTGGAATTTGAATTCTAAATATTTTGTTTAATATTTTCAATAAAATCTTGTGAATCTCTCACCTTGATCTTTAATTTTTACCATAGCATAAAGTTCTCCAAATCAAATCATAAAGCTCCAGATAAAATAAAGAATAGTTCTTCTTATTTTGATTTGTATTTTTAATAAAGAAGGTTAAAGGTCCTCCTGACTTAGTACTACTCCAATAGAATCTCCACTAGCATATTCAATTGTAAATACCTTGTTCAAGTAAGGAAATCAAAAGATTGGGACTTTACCCCCTTTTGTTTGAGATATTGAAAACTTCTTTGTGCTTCATTAGTCCAGACAAACCTTACATTCCTATCTCCTTATATGGTCTCCAATATAGGAGTACAAACATCACTAAAATTATTGAAAAAAATCTTATTAAATTTTGCAAAGCCATGGAAGCTTCTAACCTCACTTGTAGTCCTAGGGTTTTTCCAATTATGTATGAGTTCCACCTTAGAAGGATCCAGTTGAAAGTCCCTTTTAGAAATCACCAACCCTAGACTTGTTAACTCTTGCTCCATCAACTCACTTTTTTCAATGTTTACTAACAACTTCTACTCTTGCAACATCCTCATTCACTCTTTAAGGTACTCAAGATTCTTTTAATTAGTCTTATTGTGTATTCTAATTTCATCAAGCTATACAAGCACAAACATCCTTATAAAATCCTAGAAAACATCATTCATCAACCTCATCAAGGTGCTAGGGACATTAGATAAGAAAATAAGGTATTACTAACCACTCATAGAGTCCCTCATTACTTCTTAAAGTTATCTTTCCCACAACCCCCTCTTTGATTCTAATTTGGTGGTACCTACTTTTCATATAAAGTTTTGAGAAATAAAATTCTCACTCCAAGTAGTCCATTTAGTCTTCTATTCTAGGGATAGGAATCCTTTACCTAATGGTTTTTCCATTGATGGCCCTAGAGTTAGTACATAACTTCTATTTCCAATACTTCTTAGTGGCTAAAATTATGGATGCAATACAAGAACTTGGACTTTTCCTTATCAAACCATTTTCAAGCCATTTATGCACCCATTTGGAACCATTTTCATTTTATTGTTAGGTTAAATTTAAATTAGCACCTTTATAAGCAAGTATTGATCATAGTATGAGGCATATTCGGTGGCTTATGTTAATAACTGGGGATATAGATTTGAATATATATCCTTCTATGGAATCTCTATAGTTCATAACCAAGTCCTTTACCTCTTAGAACCCATAGCAATGATTTTTCTTTTCCTACCTTCCTTAGCCATCAAGACTAAGGCATACCCAAAACCTTCCTCTATCAAAGTATCCAGGAACCCTTTACTTACATCACACTATAACCCATTTTTTTAGAATTTTCATCTTCTTACAATGACTAAACCTTATAGGTTGTTCCATTATTTTGAAATGTAGAGATTTATCTCACCATCTAGATGTTCCTTTCTATCAAATTGCCAAGCCCTACCAAGTGACAAGTAGAAAGCATCCATAGGGAGTATGTCACACAAAATCCTATCCTAATACCTTCCAATATTGAATTCGACACAAGCTTTCTCATTTTAAACTACATGTTGTCCACTATTGAGAAAAGATACCTTGTATAGATATTCATGAGGTAGGTTTTCCAAGATCAACTTATTTGTAGCTTTTGAAGAAACAATTTTATTAGTAAAAAGAGAATATATGATAACCTTTCATAACTCTCCCTCAATCTTCCAATTGATTTTGAATAATGCCTCCTCTTTGATAAATCTATCCTCATGGGTTCTTTCAATAGGGTTATTCTCATCACCAAATTTCCACCTTATTATGAATCCAATGGGATGTTAGCATAATTTTCTTTCCTTGCATTAGCATGTACCAATACATTCCTCCTATCATTTTCTTGAGAATTTTAGGCCTTTTGTGGACACCTAAATGCAGGGTCTCCAATCCATTAACTCTTGTAACACTTAAAGCTAGATAACTTGGATCCTCTCCTAATCCATTTGACATACCTCCACCATTGTTTTGTCTTCCATGATAGGCTCATCTTCTACTTGAGTTCCCCACTATCTCTCTAGCCATAAACTTTCCTTGAGACCCTTGGCCTTTTCATCCATGTCCGTAGATACCTCTTCCTTTGGAACTTCTTCCACCTCTAGCTTTGCTATTTTCCTTACTCTTCCACCTCAATTTATAATCCTTCCTAATTACCATTTTAAAAACTTCTACAATGTCTTAGGAGCTAGGTGAATAATATTGTACTGGATATTCATTGCTAGGTCATTAAGGTATCCTTCTACGTACCTCTTTTTCTTATTTCTTAGATCCAAGAGTCAATTATGGAACTATCGTGTATGTGAGATTATATCTTAATACCCTATCTATTAAATTCTACAACTTCTAATACATTTGGACCTCATAATCGAAGGAAAAGAATTGGGCCTTTATGTTGGACTTCATTTACTCTAATGAAGCTATCATCTCCTTACCTTCTTTGATCCTTTCTCCTTAAATATAATTCCACCATGATAGATATTATACCTTCAAATTTACTTTTTACATCCTAACTCTATCCTTCGTTTGCACATGGTTCACTTCAAAGTAATTTGAAATGGCCCCTACCCACTCAATAAGCACCTATACTTTTATGATATCTCAATAACTTGTTATTTTTTCAGTCCCATCTCCCTTCATTGCTTGTATAGAATATACAAATAGCTTTTACTCTTCTTGTGTGGGAGTGATTGCCTCATCCTCAAGTTCAGGATTGTCTTCCTCTTCTTCATTTTCTTCTCCTTTGGTGACACTCTTCTCCATATCATTTAATTCATCTTTAAATTTCTACAAATCCTCTCTTGAAATTTTTTTATTTTATTCCTAATGTTTTACCTTCTTCAAAAGTTCTACATTGATCACCATATTCCATGTTTATCATTCATACTCTTCAAGTGGTATAATCATCTCCTTCTACTAATCCCACATTCAATTGTTCTCTAATTCCACTATGGTGGGGACATAACTAGAATATTTCCTAAATACTTTTCTTATAGGTTATAATGAGTCCAAATAAACAAAAAACCACCTTCCCTTATGATGTGGATGGAACAAGTTTCAAGAGTGACATCAAGTTAGATTCTAGATGCCCAATGTGATTGTTTTGAAACTCCTAAGGATCCCTAACTCTTCCAACCTATTAATTGTCCTTGTAACTATACATTTACCTTAAGGTTTTGTTGAGCTATCATTTTGCATGATGTTGACTAACAAAGATCCTTTCTAATCTCTCTCTTGAAAACTTGATCAATGGCCAACTCCAAGGTTCTGAGTGGGTGCTTTTCAACCTACTAGGTAGCTCAATTGAAGATAATTATGTGTATTTTCATGAAGAGGCCTTTGTTGGTTCTAACAAATTTGCACAACCTATTGCTATTTATAAAGTAACCACAAAAGAGATATTTTATATATTTTTTAATGATGAATGTGGTCTATTAATGTAACTATATGAATTTCACTTTTAACCAAGTGTTTCAAAAGAAAATAATAGAGACAAAGTAACAAGAGATTTTAAGCAAATTGCTGAAAGTAAAATTCCTAACAGACATAAGCCAAAGTAACAACATGTCTAAGAATTAAATTACTAAAAGTATCTTGGTAGGGAACCAATAAAATTAGGAGCACCACTTCCTTAACCCTACTGATGTAATTGTACATGGGAAATTCAATCATAACTGAAAGATGTTTCACATTGCATCAAATTGTGAGGCTACAGAAAGTGAACTCATGCAAGAAAAAATGCTATTAAAAAAAAAAAGATGATCCTTTCCAAAATTTGTCACAACAATAGAATTCACTAACACAAGGAAAATACTAGAACTAAAAGATCACAGAACCATAGAAACACAATAATACCATTGGTTCCATTATTATTCATGAACATGCATTCACAAAAAAAAAAAAAAAACTCCTAGCAAGAATGTCTACACTTAGAATTAGAGCATGAATAGCATATATTATTGCATCAAAATAGAAGACTTGTGAACATATTAAATCCATGTATTTAAAAGAAATCATTTCTGTATTTTTGTTAGGAGTAAGAGCTCTTTAAATGCAAATTTATGCTGAAAACAAATAATATAAATCTAATTATATACAAACTAACTCTCTAAATGGTGCTAAGTAGGTCTCCACGATTTTTTATATCCATTAATAGTTGCATGATCATTTACATGACTTAAAAGAATAAAAGAATGAGTACAGGCAAGAAGAAGGAAGTTGAGAGATGGTCTAGAAGTCTCTAGATACTCTAAGATTAGAAGCTTGGCCTTCTTTAGGCATTTCCAAGAGTTGAACTGCCAGCAAAATGTATTTTTGGTGCATAGAATGATCTTAAAATAGAAACTAGAAGATAAATGTCAATGCATTTCTTCTTCTTTATAATTGGTGGCACACCTAGACACCTTGGTGACAGGATCCAAAAAGTCAAAAAAATCTTCTAATTGTCAAAACTAAATTTTTAGCATCTTGGTTTTCTTTTTCTTTATACCAAAATGATCTTTAGATGTTTATTCTTGAATTTCTCTATTATCTCTATCACTTCACTAGCTTTAGGTTAATCTAATGCATCATACAAGTATTATTTACTATTTGTTGGTAGTTGCTAAATTCTATCCTCATCTCTACAAAATCCTCAAGCTTGGTGTTGAGTTCTAACAACACCTCTTCAATTTTAAATGTTTGTCATACATCATCTTCTAATGACAGATTTTTTAAGGTATCTCTAAATTATTGAACTACTAATAGCACCAAAAAAATATTGGTCTTTGACTCATCTTCAAAAATCTCAAGGCTGGTAGTGTTATAGTACCTTTCTACTTCCAAAAATTGCTCTTGAGCTTTGTCATTTATTTTTCGGATTCCCTCATGTAATCCCTCCATAACTTTATTTCTTGAGGATATCTTCTCTATCCAATAATCTAGGTTATCTAGCTCTTTCGCTGAATTACTCCCATTAGAAACTAGTACCTTTGACCCTTTATCAATCTAAGTACTTGTAAATCATTGGCCTCGGTACATACTTCATCCATCATCCCAAAATCTTGATTTACAATAGAAACCAACTTGTTAGTATTTGATTGAATGATGTGAAATAGGTTCAAATTACCCTATATTAGCTATACTCCTCTTTCCTAAAAAATATCATGCCATTGGTTACATGCATCCAAAAATGAGTCCATAAATGGACTCATCTATTTCCTTCCTAATGCTACTCCAAGAGAAATCTATAGATTTTTTAGGTCAATGGGTCCCACTACTCTATTTAAGTAGCATCTAAGTAGCTAAGTCTACTTTTGCAGTGTTATCAATTTTGACTCATCATGATCCATGTGTTGAAATACTTCTTTTAGGCCTGTAGTAATCTACACTTTAGTTGTGTCCAATGTGGGCCTTCCCAATATGACCTACTTCATTTGGCAATCTTTAGGAGTTAGTACTTTAGCATCGACAGAAGGAGGAGGAATGGTGATATAGTCTAGAAGGTCCTGACCTTGATTCTTCATGATGAAGGAAAGTGTTCTAGCATCACCCTAAGGTGGCTCAAGATTCATTATTACTTTTATTATTTCCTTCATTTCCATCTTCTTCTCTTATCTCCAATTTTTTCTTCTATCAAAAGATGACCTCCTTCTTCAACCATGATGGTGTGGTCCCCATAAGTGACATATGCTTGGAAGAGGAAGTTTGTTTTGAAGCAAGCTCCTTTCCCTTATTAGTCATCTCCAAAGTCTTCTCATGATGAGGAAGATCTTATGGAGTTTATGTACTTTTCTAGGCTAAGGATCTAGCCTCCATATCTATGGGAGTTTGTTGAGTTTCTTCTAATATTTTTCCCTCTTTAGATACTTCATTGACATGAATTTTTTGATATTATCCTTCTTTAGTTTCCTTACTTTCTAGTTATTCTTATACTATTGGAGGAGGTGGAGCTATTGACCCTTTATCTAATATGGTTTCCATATCTTGTGGTGGTGGTGGTGGTGGTGGTGGAATCCCGAGAGGTGCTTGAGGAAGAGAAGGAAATTGATTATAATCCTCCCCTAATGACTTGTTCATGGGACTATCTCTTATCTTCTCGCCCACCATCTCAATTCCCAATAGCATAAAATCAAGGCAAAAAAACTGGTCCCCTCACTCTACATCTTAGTTATCTATTTTTTTTGTTCATCTTCTAAAGTTTCTACTTTGATAGGCTCCCTTGGAGAAAATGCAGGTGTTCGAGTAGAGCTTCTACTCCTCTCTTCATCTACTTCTATGGTCAAGTGGGTTTTGTGACTTAAGGGGATAAATTCTACGTGTTACCCTTCTTCCTCATTCTCTACTTCAAGGATGGTCTCTAGAACCTTTGTTGAGGGAGTACTTTTCTTCTTCAATCTCCTCCTTCAGACAGCTACCACAATTGTTTATTTTCTAGCTCTCTTTGGAATTGAAGGGAAGGCTTCTTCTTCTTCTTGTTACTATGGTTATGGATCTTGTGGTTTCTCTTTCTCATCTTGAGGCTTGTCAATTGGTACTAGTTATTGCCAGTCTTGTGTTGTTTTCTTCTTCCTTTTACCTTTTTCCTTTCCTGCCTCAAAATAGTCAACCTCCCACTCATGTTGATGCAACATTTCCTCCCTTAGTAGTGATTTAGTGGGGTAGGTTGATATGGTGACCTTAGCACCTTTTCCTTTTTGAGGCCTACTCATAGCTTGTAGAGGCAAGACCTAGGGAAATAGATCTATCAAAAATGGCTTCTAGATCCATTCCTATGCGAGTCATACTACATGTCTAGCCTGATGATCTAAGTCATCATTCTCCTGACATGCTATCTAGGAATTCATAGTTGGCCTATCATAGGTTTTATCCCTATTATACAAAGGATCCATAACTTCTGGGACATCCTTTTCTATGGCCTTTAGGAGAATCTTCATTTTTAGCACATTTTCTTCTAGATATAGAAACATCCTACAATAGTCCCTAATGAAAACATCATAGCCATCAATCACATTCATCCAATAATCTTCAAGGGCATTCTCATAGAAAAATGGTTTCCCCACAAGATGTTTTAGCCATCCCAATATTTTTAAAATATGCATGAGGAGCCTTATATTCTTCTAGAGGATATTGATAACATTTTGACTCAAAAGTATCAATATCTTTCTTTTTCTTTACCTTAAACAAACCATTGCTGATTGGCCAAACCTAGGCTTTCTTATGTTTTTTCCTCACACTATCATATGCAAAAGTGAGTTGGCAAGCTATCTCCAAAAGTATCAGCTCATCTGAAGGGTACTTTGGGAGCTTTTCATGGCACAAAAGAGTACCAACTACCAGGAGATATGTGAATGTCTTAAACTAAATGTAGTAGGCTCCTACTTAAGTTATTCTTTTGATTACCTCTATTGGCATTTGTTTAGCATAATTTCCTTCAATGAACCCAATGATGGAAATAATGAATCCATCATTGACTACCTTATATTCCACACTTTGTAGTGGGAGCTTCTTCTTTACACATTGTGGGTATAGCACATAAGGCCAATCATTTTCATCTTGCATGCTTGCTATCTTGTATAGGCCTTGGTCATTTGTGGTTTTGCCTACTAGTAGGTACACTATGCATGGTGTCATATAGAAGTGAGGGTATGTCTTGACATTGAATAACTACTCATCCAAGTAGTCAGTTGGGATGGTGGCTCAATCAATAAACATCTTTGTAGTCAAATGATGGTCTTAATCATATAATCCATCCATGTTTGTGAGTGACCTATTGTAAAGAGGCCCATTATTTTGCTAAGGAGAAAAATTCAATATTCAATGCCATCCTTTATGAACTCTTGGGTCATGTCTACCTTGCCTATCTTCAACCCATAGATGTCCTATCAATCAAAAATGAGGTTTGCACTAGTTACCTTTCCTCTTTCTCATTTTCCCTATAGCACCTATCTGCACCATAATAGGATATTTGGAGGTACTCTTCTTCTATTAGGAGGTGGAAAAATTTTTGTATGTTATGAGGTCAGAGGTCTTGGACTATGTCTCATGTGACACTCTTCATGACTTTCTCCTCTATGACATAGTGTTCTGCCAGTGTCATTATCAATTTAGAGGATTAAACTAATGTTGGGTGTGATGCAATATTCACCAACCCACTCTATAAAAAAGATGATATCATTGGTGAAATCTCCTTTGGTTTTTTTCATATTTTCAAGAAAGTGTTCCAATCGATGTGGCCAAGTTTGATAACTTGAATCTCTTTATGTCTGTATTGGAATCTAGATTTCTTGAGAGCTCCTTGGTATTTGAATGCAATGAGTTTAGCTATCATTTTCTCTACCACACAAGATAATGATTATGCCATTTTATTTGCACAAAAGAAGAAAACATTATTCCACTTATGTTGAAAGACCCAAACAAAACTCAATTAGGACTAGACTAACAATATAATTGGGTCAAAACCAATTATAACTACAAAAAATGTGGATCCCCTCAATATCAAGTTTTGTGCACTAGCATACCTAATGCACCTAAGCAGGTGCATTAGTGTACACCTTTTGCCTTAGAAATGTCTTAGTGAACATTTGCACACTAGTGCACCTACACACCTTCTCGAGGTGCATAGGTGTGCATGTGCACATCTTCCATTATGCTTTGATTGGGGGGACTTGACCTTAGTTGTCTTAAGTTTTGTGTTTTTGTATGGACATACACACATCTTGGTGTTTTCTTTACCTTAGAGTCTAGTGGGGAGGGAATTCAGAGTGTCACATTTGTGGAGCTCTTGGATATGCGGAGGTGAAATTGTAGATAGAGGTGAGAGATAAGTGAGGGAAGGCAGGGGAGGTTGGGGTCTATTTATAGACCCCAACAAACATACACCACATGAGGGGTGCACATGTGCACACCTTTGAGGGTGCACAAGTGTTCATCTCTGGAGGGTGTGCAATTGTACACCTCCAAAGGGTGTGAAACTCTTAAAGTTGCAGAAGTGTGCACCTAACTTGGAGATGTACATCTTTCCCCCTAAAAAATTGATTTTTAGCCTTCTGCTCCTAGTTGACAATGCCTAATTGAAGGTTGGGTACCCTACCTAGACTCAAGGGAGGGTCCTAAGTAATTGATGCTTTAGACTAGATGCCTCATAGACAATTATGAAACTAGGGGGTCCCCATTTTGAGTTAGAAAATGGGGAGTACATTGTGAGATCATAATAGGTTCAAGTCTGCATAAGCATGTAAATCCTACTTGATGGGATTATACCACTTAACATGGGTGAAATGGACCTCTTAAATCTTATTTATAGTAACTTTATCAATTTGGATGAGTTCTACTCATTATACTTCCTTAAACTCAAGCTATATATGGAAAACCTAGTTAGGAGGCCTAGTTCCTATTAGGTTTCTCCACTCTATTTTTGGGAACTATCTCCATTTTTATCCACACAACCACACAAAATAATTTAATTTTTAGATGCCCTTTTGGTATTTCTTTTTAGTGTCAAAAATATTAATCTCTAATTCTCCCAACAGATTACATAATGCTCATAGGGCTAGTTTGAGGATTAGACCTAATTACACCAAATTTCCAAAGAAAGTACTAGGTTTTCTACAACCAAAAATTGGTCAACATTTCAGATACTTTGAAGCATAAATACAAACACCAAACTCAACATTATATAAACCATAACCATTCCACACTTTCAACTAATAATCAATTTTGTGTACATTAATAACCTGTGCACATTGAGATGTACAGCCAGGGCATCATTTTTCTTGCAAATGTCCTGATATTTCTATCAAAAACCACTTTATTCATATGTTTCACTCTCATATATTTAATTCCACCTAAGGGCATATATTTCCTAGGGTGAGAATTCAAACTAGAGACACTTCTTAATGAAACCTTAGATTATATTGGTTGATTAGTCTACTAAATGAAATAAATTTGTAACTTCCTTCAAACTATTCAAAATGAATTCAATCCAAGTTAAAATGAGTGTTACACCATTCTAATTTCTAACCATGCCCCTTAGAGTATCATCTCATTCCAAATTTCACACATTTTCAAATTGACAAGAAAATCAAAATAATTTATTTCTTCCTTCACTTCAAAATCCTCTAACAACAAGCCTCATGCATTAAATGGACATATATGAAACTTTTACAACTAACCCAACCATATTGAACCAAATTTGTTGGTTACCCATTGGAGACATGTTATTTTAAAAGTTGTAACTTTTATGAAAATGTTTCACAACAATATTCTTGGCAATTAGCAATATTTTACAATTTTGGAAAACTAACAAATCTACTCAAAAGATTACAAATAGCAACATTAGGCCATATTAAATCATTTTAGGTCTCCTAGCATGATTACATCAATTGCAACTTTACACTTGGATCAATTTGAAGAATAGGGTCGTAAATGTTTGTAATAGCCATTTAGGTTCAACAACTTGATGCTTATCTTATCTTTCATATTACATGATTACAAGAGATGAACCATAGGGCCATATAGAGTCAATTGACACAAATCTAGAACATGCGTTACATTTTTCTTTATTGATGATTCTAGGTGCTCTTATACCACATTTTTATGTAATTTTTTGAATTATTAGATCATGACAAAAGGAAAATATCACATGTCATAAAATTCTCTAATCCATAGATATAAAACTTACATCTTTTTAATAAAGATAATAAAACTTATCACTTCACATATTTTAATAAAATACTTGAAGATGAATCAAATTCAAATTTGATTGGGGGATCCCTAGGCCTTATTGCTACTTAACCAGAACCACACTATCATACAATTCCATTACTAAATTACCCCACAAAACATTTTTACATAAATAGAAAAATAATAAAGAAAAAAAAATTTCGCACAATTATAAAGTTCATAAAGTTTTATTCTATTATGATGTAGATGACTCTCTCATTCCATTGGCATAATCTATCCCTAAACATCATCCACCATAGTTATATCCAATATAAGTATAGTTAAATCATAACTATTTTAAACTTATTTGCTAATTAATATTTATAAATTTAATTATGATTAATTAATTTATCTAATTTTGCATGATAATTCAATATAACCAATGGTTTATTCTTAATAAATTTGGAACAAAATCATAATTATAATGCACCCATCAATATTATTAGCGAAACCATTTGGTTATAGGTGATCAATATCTGATAAGCTTGGTTCCTTTGCAAGATCCTTCTCCTAGGACTTATAGTTATGGTAAAGGTAATACTAAATGTCCTAGATTATTCATGGTGTTATTAATTTCCATAAGAAATCTTTAGACAATATTATGGATATTATTAAGATTTTGAAAGAATTTTATTAGTTGTTTGTGCCAACTAACATTTTTATATTGTTCACTTTTTTATTCGTGTTTCTTGTTGGGATTCATAGGTTTATCCTTTGCTAATAATGATTACATGATATAAAGGTTTTTAGAGCCCTTTAGAAAATAATTCTTCCTTTTTAATAAATTGCATTGAGCTTCACAAAGCTAAAAGAAAAATTCAAGAACTACCATGGTCTTTGATAAATGATGATCAATTTCATATGCTACTTAAATATAATCACCTCATAGTATCGATGAGGGAAAAACTCAATACAAAAGGGAAAAGAAGGAAAGGAAACTGTTATTATCTAAAATAAGAATCTATTACATGCATCACAATGAAAATGGACTTAACTACATGCCCTATGGGCCACAATACTTTTAGATTCTTGAGAAAAACCCTACTCACGATACCTTCTCCCAAACTCCACCAACAACTACCTTTACACTTCAAGAATGGGTATCAAGTAGCATGTCTTAGGTTTAGGGTTAGGAATTCATTTTAAATTTTGATGCTTAGTGGCTAGTGCCAAAATAGAGATTCTAGAAGTCACATTAGGAGTTGGTGCAAATAGAGAAGGCTCTAGAAAAGGTAGTCTAGCTAAATAATTTTCTTTAATATTCTAGTAGAGTAAGAAAGTATGATTTACAGATTGAAAAGTGGCCTCCAAGAGAGTTTGAAAAATTATAGTAGTGCTTCTTCACTAGTAATGCTTAGCATGTGAGCTTTCTCAATCAGTACAAATTGGAGACTTTAACAATTAAAGATGTTATAATAAGGTATATAATAGTAATCACACCTTTGGGTGAAATATGTATGCCAAAGAAAAATTGAAGGTGAAATAGGGGAAATGGTGTATTATTTTGCATATATTTGTGCAACTAATAATATTATTGGCATATTATTTAATAATGTTTCATTACCATAATTGTTTACCTTAAACCTTCTCAAACATATGAAGTCATAATTGTAAACATGGTAAGAATCATATATAGTTCGTAATCTAGTTTGTCAACACAACCTTGACTGTAGTCATGACAAAAACCTACACCATTATCTTAAATCTAATGCCAGTAAAGGCCCTAACTCTTGTACTAACAAAATCGTAAATATATCCTCAATCCTAAGCTTAGTTCTAACTCTAAACAAAATCTTAACCCTAACATAGTATTAACCATGGTGTAGCTTCTTACCCTAAACATAATTCTTATACTAAACCCTATTGACAACTACCATCCCAACTTATTGATAGAGAGCTATGATTCTTTGAAATGAAATTAAATATATATTAACCATCTTTCAGACAAGTGATGTTGAAGCCATCAGAACATATTGGTAAACGATCTCTCACTAAAAAAAGTCAAATAGAATTATGTATAATAGAACTACTAACCATGACCACCTTTAAACATCACACACTAAAAGAACAATTAAGCTTGGAAAAAATAAGTCAACTTTGACCATTTAACACTTTTAGCCTAAGAATTAAACCTTAGGGTGTGATATTTAAACAATCTGTATAATTCAACATGTCTGCAGCCCTCACTTCATCTGGTGAAAAACCAGACTAGAATCCCTACGGAGTTGAACTCGTTGAGCATGACGCCTTCTTCTACAAGCCTGTGATTCTGGGAGGAGTGATGAAAATGTACGCAGATTTTAAAGGGAGGGAGTACGATGCGTTTGTGTGCTCTAGAGTGAAGACGGGAACCACGTGGGTCAAAGCTATTGTGGCCAGCATTACGAGTAAAAGAAAAGGTAACATATTGAACGGAGGGAATATTCATGATGAGTTAATTCCCCTCTTGGAAATAAACTACGACTTAAGGTCATTCCTCGATGCCTCTACTGCATTTGAACAAACACCCTCGCCAAGGTTGTTCGGAACTCATCTCCCTTTCTCCGCTCTGCCACCTCAAGTCAAGTCTTTGGGCTATCGAAATCTGAGGGACCCTTTCGTCTCCCGCTGGAAGTTCATGCCTGCGCTCAAAACTCTCTTCAGTGGGGAGACTACTTGTCTTGTTTCCAAGGAGGTATTTTTTGATTCATTTTGTAACGGTGTTTCTCTCTATGGTCCTTTTGCTGATCATGTCTAGGGATTTTGGAATGCCAGTAGGAACAAAAGTAACATCTTGTTTTTGACATATGAGGATATGAAGGCAGATTCTCTGTACCATGTCAAAAAGACTTCAGATTATTTGGGCCAATCTTCTCTCACAGAGGAAGACATTTGTTGCATAGGCAGACAGTGTAGCTTTCGATCTCTTTCCTTTCTAGATGTTAACACAGATGGAAAATTGAATTTTAAAAATGGGCTGGTTAACAATCGAGAGCTTTTTCCCAAAGCTGCGGTGGGAGATTGGAAGAATCATTTTACAGCAGAAATGAACGGTCGTCTGGACTTGGTAATGGAAAACAAGTTTCAAGAAGTGGGGGTGGTCTTTACCACAGGGGGAAAAAGTATTATAAAATCTACGTATATGTAGCCCTTTGTCTGTTTTCATTCCTCAAAGCTTGGTCGATCCCTCTAAGATACCAATGGACCAAAGTATAATATAAATATGCTTCCCCTTATGTAAGTAAAAGACTTTCATACCAGAGCTCCATATCTCCATTGGCGAAATTGTGTGATTTGAATTTTAAGATTCGAACATAATATAATTTTGTGTTGGCTTGTAAATATGATTTCAATTTAGTTGGCAATTTTTCAATAATGTAAGTTATATATACTTTTATCGGGTGTTTGTATGATGGTTCAACATTTCATAAAATTGGACTGTTATAAGAGTAGCGTGGCCGGGGAGTATCGATCTCTAATTTATTATTCCATTCCAGAACAACAAATTTGGCAAAGATGCTGCATTGGAAGATTACATTCAAGGATAATTTATATGTTTGTAAGCCTTCATTAAACTGATTAGTCAGTTTATTAGCTAGTATACTTATATTTTTGTTTGATTATTGATATATGACGATGTTTTTTATGATATTTCATTAGATTAGGAGTTCCATTTTAGTAACTAACATTATCATAATTTCATTCATTAGTATTGTAACATATTTAGTTTCTATTTAGATAAAAAAATATAATTGTGTTCAAGCAAGAATGGGCAAGAATCCCAAGGATTCAAGCTTTAAATTAAGCTCATCTACAACGGAAATATGAAAAAAATTAATATTTCTCCATACGAAACACCATTACTCAAGTAGGTGAAACATCCTTGGTTTATATCTATGAGATTTCCACAATCCATTAACATGAGTTAAAATTTTCTAGAATTGATTGTGTGAAGGTTTTTTACCATCAACATTTCAAATCATACTACATGATCCATCATTAGGATGCAAGTGCAAGAGAACATGAAGAACAAAAAATAATAAGTTGCAGATCTAGCAAACCACTAAAAAGGGTGATAAGAAAGGGCGGGGATGGGTGAGGAGAGAGAAAAAAGTACCGAGGTGACAAGACAAGACTTTGATCTAAGAATAAAAAATAGATAGAAAACACTCCAAATAAGTGGAACTAGTAAGTCAGACAAATAAAATACAAAAAATAATTTGAAAGAATGAGAAAAGATAACTTAACCAATGAATAAAAAGTGCATAAATGTATGATAATGATAATGATAATAAACATGAATAATAGTAATAATAATAATAGGAAATGAAATAGGATAAAAACAACAATAATAATAATAAATAATAATAAAAATAACAAAGATATGAATAATAATATTAGAACTAACAAATGATATAATTGAAAATAATAATAATTGGAAAATATATATATACACCCATACCACATGAAGATGTATATATATATATATATATATATATATATATATATATATATATATATATATATATATATATGCTTAGAAGACAACCAAATTTTGTATAGTGAGGACAATTTCTTCAAACGCAAGCTCAAAGAGGCCATCGAAATCAATAACAACCCCTCCAACCTCAATCGAGATGAGGGTTGGAGCTTAAGCACATCTTGGTAGCCATTATTATCCTCCCTTCATAGCAACAACCATGTACCCTGACCATTCCTTGGTTTTTTACCCACCCCCACCTTCCTTGTTCCTTGTCCACCCCCTTTTTCCCCTCTTTACTTTGTCTTCTTACCTCGGGTTGAGGCCTTTGCTCACTTCTCTCTATTTTAGTCTCGTGGTTCTTATCCCCTTCTCTCTTTATTATTGTTTATTTTTATTTATTTCAACATTTCTATTTTTCTCTTATGCTTTTATTTTCCTTCTTATTGGTTTGTATATCTCATAGTTTCTTACTTATCTTTTACTATCATTTTACATGTTCTTATACATGTTATTATTTTTATTTTTATTATTTATTATTATCATTATTCTGCACACATGCACATAAATATATGTATACATATACATATATATGATCTTATACCCCTTCTACTTATTTGTATTTTGGAGTGTATATATGTGTACACACACACACACACAGATATGTGTGTGTGTGTGTGTGTGTGTGTGTGTGTGTGTGTGTGTGTGTACATATATAGGTGTATATGCATGCACACACACACGTATATATATATATATATATATAATGACATACATATATATATTTGCTCCTTATTTGTATACACCTACATGTGTGTGTGTGTGTGTGTGTGTGTGTGTGTGTGTGTGTGTGTGTGTGTGTGTGTGTGTGTATATATATATATATATATATAATGACATACATGTATATATTTGCTCCTTATTTATAGACACCTACATATATATATATATTCGTCTTTCTGTGGTATGGGTGTATATATATTTTCCAATTATTATTATTTTCAATTATATTATTTGTTAGTTCTAATATTATTATTCATATCTTTGTTATTTTTATTATTATTATTATTTTTTATTATTATTATTATTATCCTATTTCAATTCTTATTATTATTATTACTATTATTCATGTTTATTATCATTACCATTTTCAGACATTTATGCACTTTTTATTCATTGGTTAAGTTATCTTTTCTCATTCGTTCAAATTATTTTTTGTATTTTATTTTTCTGACTTATTAGTTCCACTTATTTGGAGTGTTTTCAATTTGTTTTTTTATTCTTAGATCAAAGTCTTATCTTTTCACCTTGGTACTTTTTTCTCTCTCCTCACCCATCTCACCCCTCCCACCTTTTTTATCACCTTTTTTAGGGGTTTGCTAGATCTGCAACTTATTATTTTTTGTTCTTCATGTTCTCTTGCACTTGCATCCTGATGATGGATCATGTAGTATGATTCGAAACGTTGATGGTAAAAAGCTTCACACAATCAAATCTAGAAAATTTTAAATCATCCTTGGTTTAATTTTTTCTTTAGAGAGTATGTCTCTTCAACTCACTAATGCTCATGTAAAGTTATATAGAATTTTTTTTTTTAGAATTTCAAACTAGTGTAGATTGACATAGTTTATTAGGTCAAATTCTAGAACAAAAAACAACCTCTTTTTGGAAAATCCTAATATAAGATTTTGCACTCTGTCCAAAGTGGGAAATCACTTAGTCAAGAGGCTTTTAAGAAAATAAAAAATATTGCAACTCATTATTAGTCACATCACACCTTATTCTGGTTGCATAATATGTTTTTACCCAAAGATAGGAGCTTGACATGGCTAGTTCTTCATAAATGATTATTGACATACTAGTTTTGATACAAAGTATAGAACCTTCTGAATGCATCCTTTGCGAGATATAATCTAAAGATGTTGATCACTTTCTATCCAGTATTCCTTCACCAAATAGTGTTGGAACCATCAATTTTTTATAATCGAATTTTCTCTCTACCTTACAATATTCATCATAGGATATGTTTTAGTCATGGCTAATATTTTTTAACAACTCTTTGTTTCTTAGAATATAGCATATTACTCCAACCATGTATTGTGGTCCTTCTCCTAGGAATAAAAGACAAATATCAATAGGTCTTTAACAAGGTTCCAAACAAAACTTGAACAAGTCCTCTACAATTGTGGAACATAACATCAACCTTCCACCTCACAATAAAGGATTCAAGTCTTCACAAGCTCTCCAAGCTTAACAAAGATTAGATGAAGAACTATTAGAGCTAACCACTCTCTTAAAAGTAACTAACAAGATCAACCTCTCACTCTAATACTATATGATCCAGTACAAGCTAGGTGTGTCCCCAAAGGATATGATCAAACCCCCAATAAATAGAACACAATAGAAGCACCCAAAATATAATTGTGAGAAAAGAATTTTTTTTTCACAAGTCTTAAATTATATTAAATGTTCACCATACATTCTACTAACTCATAAGACAACTTGCATGATAAAATATACTACATGTCAAGTTGTAAGGGTTTCTTGGTTACACCAATGTACATTCCAAATTATAAACCAAAGTTCTCTATCCAAGCTTCTTCTAAGTATCTCTTTTAATGATACTCTCATGTTACTACTTTAATACTTGAGTACCACTTTATAAGACTATAAGATATTACATATATAGTCATCAAGAAAACATAGGTCATCTTAGAGTTCACAATCTCTAATAATAGGAAATATGCATTTAATTATATGACCAAATCTCAATGAATTAATTACTAGATACATAATACATGGGATAGAATTATGTATCCTTGAGTATAAGTCCACACATTAACCAATTGCCTAATTTCTAGAGCATGTAGGCTAACTCTTAAGTATAGAACCTTGCCAAATTAAATGTTAGGCATAGTGTAAAGAGAAACATAGGAAAACATCACCCAAAAAGATGAATAATAACTTCTACCAGCTATCACATACTTGATTATTTGTACTAAGGGTAATCATCCAAGATATTTCCCCAATGTAAAGCCAAGCTTGCAAAATCTAGAAATAACAAACAAGTGTTTGCCAATACAAATTGTTAGTTAAGTAACTCTAAAATAGAAAATAATAGATATATTTTTGAGTGGTACAAGATTACCAACAGCCCAAGGATTCTCCTACATTAATTTTTGAGTGGATATGGATTAGTTATTATGCATTTATGGGGTAGATCTAGTATTGAGTTTGGGTTATACCACAAAGTGATTTTGGATTTTAAATTTATTCATGGTTTTTATGGCAAGTTTCTTTTCTAGAGCGTTATTTATTTTTCCCCTATTTTTCTTTAAAATTTTCTCTTATTTGGATCCCTCCTAGATTCACTATTATTATGCTGGGTGTTATCCCTATTGAGGAGAGTAGGGGGGCATCTCACTTTTTGGCCTATTGGGAGTTGGTGGACTCACTTTTTCTTGTCTCTCATGATTAGTTTCTCTTCAGGTGGAAAAACCATTCGAGGTGGAGGAAAAACTTATTATGGTGGCTTGGTGTTTTTTTTTAAGGTGTAGAATGGGTTCTAATAGTCTTATTTCTCAATAGAGCTATTTATGTCCTCCTCGATTTTGAATGAAAGCTATTTTAAACTAGTCCTTCTCCCTGATTTCCATATTGATGTGGGTCTCTCTATTTCTAGAGTTTGGCAAGAATTCCTCTATTTCTTTGGGTTTTTGTTGGTGGATTTTGATTGACCAACCTTTGATTCCTAGATATAAACCCTATATTTTATATTGGGCTATAAATATGGTTACCATTCTTTTATATAGATTTAATAGTTATTGTTAGTATTATTTGTGGAAGTTGATGAAAGATCAACCCCATAGCTCCCAAGAATAACCTACATGCAAAAACCCATCACAAAAAGAGAGAAACAAAATCTATGGAGGCTAGAATTCCTAGATTCATAGATGAGACCATCTTGATGAGAAAAATGAGAAATTACTATTATCAAAAGTGAAGGAATCTTATAATTACAAAGAGAAATTGTCCTTAGCAAGGAGATCAAAAACCTAATAGACCTATAACCAACCTAGATTACATGATAATACTTAATAAAAAAATTAATTATTATATGCCTAAAGTTTAGCTTAAGTGAAATAGAGTAAATAAGTGTCTTAATAATCAAATCAATGTGATTTAATTAATAAGTAAGTACTCTATTACTCTAACCTCCCTTTAGATAAACTTAGGGAGTAGCTAAAAGTATAGAAACTACTACTGAAAGTAAATTTGGGTCCTCAAAACAAAGTGTGATGAGGTACTCAAGCACAACCAAATCTCTAAAAAGAGGAGAAATAGAGAAAACCACATGAGAAAAACCCTACTCCAAATAGAGATGGAAATAATGCTGAAAATAAATAGTGGACTAAAGAAGCCTCCAAACTAGGGAATGTCCAAGAAGATAGGAACAAAAGATGATCATGAAGAACATCGCTAAAGCATGTAGAAGCTACAAAGCTCTAGCAATAGTAATTGTTGATGTGAAGAACCTCCAATGAAATAGAACCTAACAAGGTAGAGAAGACTATAATGTACATCAAATCAAGAGGCATACAAATGAAAGTAATTAAACTCAAAGATATAGATGGCATGAAACACTAAAACTTGAAGAGCTTATCAATTGAACATGGAAGGTTGTAACCAAAGTAGGAATAAAAAGAAGAATGTCTATATGGTAAATGATCCATCTCACCAAAATGCATAGGTACTGAGCCATACCATCTTCCTACTACATAGGAACAAGAACTGAATACAAAGATCATTCTATTTAACCAAGGAAGCATGAGACACAATAGAGGAACTCCCCCTAATGCAAACAAGGTTGAGGTGATAGCAAATTGGAAAAAGTGGGCCAAGAGAACTACATGTCAAGCAACCACAATCAAGATGCACAAAAGAATACATATATCTATACTAAGGTGATCAATCTTAGACATGCAATGAGGTTAATTTCATGGATGGAATACTCACTAGACAAAGGAACATGACAAAAAAAGGAAAAACATCAACCCCCAATGGCATTTTAATTAGAGTAGTGCATGTACAATAATTCACAAGATATGTCGAATCCTAATAATACAATAATCTGCAGAAGTGTCATCAAGCGACACTACTCAAATTAGATGAAAAACAAGGAAAAAAAGTTGAAATGAAAATATGGATGATATATGGCACTCTATCTTAGTAGGTTTGCAAGAATTCATACAAATGATGTTGAAATCGACTAGAAGAGACATAGGGCTGATACAATAGATAGTAGAACACATGATGAATCATTTAAGCAACAAAATCAATTCATGGACCTTAAAGAACCAAGATATCCACTAGAATGCAAAAATGCAAAAGAGTGAATTTGATGTGCTTGGATCAGAATCTAAAAAAATAACCAACATCATTGAAAAGATCATAGAAAGATCTTTCCATTGATAAGAAGAATTCTAGAAGTGAAAATTTGATTCTCAAGATATGTCTCCTAGATTGCAAAACTATATCCCTAACTTTAATAGCAAAACAATCCATCCAAAAAGCCTCAAAAATAAAAGATACTTATACCACTATGATGGGCTCAAAACCAACATTTTGGTGATATCTTGTTTATAGAAAATTGAATTTGTATGCCTGAGTTATGAGAAAAAATAAAAGGTAGGCCCAAATATGGTCTGAAGGGAAAACAATAACACTGATGCAATGCTAACACTAGCAAGTGACAAGCATAAATTTGATGATCAAATGGCCATCGAGGCAAAAATGACTAAATAATGTCCCCAACCAAAAAAAATCCAATCTCCAGAAATAAGTGCTAGATCAAAGGGCTAGCATCAAAAGAAAAATTTGGTTGCCAAAATAGCTCATATTTTTTTGAAAAAAATAGTCAGATGCATTTTAAATTAATAAAAATAAAAAACCTTTAGCATAACCGATAGGAATGGTTAAGAAAACCACAAAAGCTCCAAAAAATTTCATGACATACATTCAAACCACCAAAACAATTTTGACACCTCAAAATAAAATGCTAATAGTGGTCCCACATAGGACAAGCTCCCCCTTATGTTGCAAATGTCATAATTTGAAGCCCCAAAAATAATTACACTGCATTTGTTAATGATAGTTGTTGACTGGGCATAGGAACTTAACTCTAATGTAGGTGTTGTATTTTAACTTTCTCGCCAAAATTCATAATTCATATTGCCCTTCCCGCCTTTGAAATATCCATAGTCGAATACCCATGAAATATTTAAAAATACCAAAGTTTTAAACCTTATGATATATTTTGTGGCCTGCAAGTTCTCTGCCGTCAGATTTGAGGAAGATCTACAGAGGGCGTTGTCTTGCTATGGTGAAGTTGTGCGAGATTTATGTTAGTGACATCGTGCCCTATTGACGCATGTCTGGTGGGTCCAGTTTGCAGGTCGTCCAAGACTCTTTGGTGGGTCAAAAAAGTTTTACGACAGACAGTTAGTTTTCATGGGCCAAAAAGTTCAAAAGGTGGCAAGGTGCCATGTCGCCATCGAAAAACCCACAAGTTTTTCGATAGTGACATAGTGCCTGACCGGCTAGAGGTTGTTTCTACAGTGAGTCCCAGTGTCAGAAGCAAGGTTCGCGGCAACGGAAAAGATCAACGGCAAGAGCTTCAGGCAAGTGGTTGGGTCCCGTCTTGTACCTCATCTGCCCAGTTGGTGGAGTCCAGTGCCACGGTGGAAAATCATTGGAAGACACGTGCAAATCAGAAGACATGTCATCAGCTGGGTGCTATGGTGCTATGGGGGATTGGCCTCGATTTCCTCATAGTGACATAGTGCCTTGTTGACACGTGGCCGCTCTGTGGGGTCAAGTCTTGGGTCTACCAAGTTGATGTTTCGAAGGCCAGTAGGGAGGTGCAAAGTGTATGAGTCAGAGCATATGCGGTTCATAGGCGCAGTGATTTTTAGGGGATGTGCAGAGTACGAGGTGGTTCTGACCGTCAGATTGAGATTGATCTAAGGTAGGCGCCATCGCGCTATGAGGAACTGCTCGAGAAATATCAACAGCGACATAGCGTCGAGGTGCCACGTGTCCTAGTGGGACCATATTTTCATGTAGCCAGCACAGTAAAGGGTTGGGGTCGCTCGTAACCACCAGATCAATTCAGATCGACGGATGATGTTATGTCACTATGGTGAAGTTGTACGATCTTTACCATAGTGACATGACGCCCATCCGCCACGTGGATCAGCAGGGGCAGGTCTCACCAAAGTACGCCAAGTGTCATTTGAGTGTGGTGCATTGTTGAGGTGGTGCTAGATATGATGGGCCTGGGGTAAAGTAGGCACGAAACTTGATGAGTCTTCACGATCATCAGATCAGAGCAGATCAACAGAAGGCGTTGTCTCGCTATGGCAAAGTTGTGCGATCTTTACCATAGCAACATAGCATCTTGCTGACACATGTCTCACTGGCTTGGCCAAGGTTGGTGGTTAGCGACTGGCGATTAGTGTGATCTTTATGGTTAATGATAACAGTCTGAAGGGTGGCGCGGTTAGTTCAATAAAAGGGTGGTCAACACAAAAAGACTTAGCAGGGTGGCAAAAGGATAAAAAGCTATTGGTCCACGCGGCTCATTCTGGTGCCAAGGATACATTGACTTGCCGGCTCTGCTGATTGATGCACCAAAAAGGGAAAATCGAGGGTTATCTTGCGGATCTGATTTCGGCGATCAATCCAAACCACCAAAAATGAATGCGAAACATAGAAAGATACTCCACCATCTCAATCGATTCATCTACCTGGTCAGAGTGTAGTTATGGCGCCATTCTATCTTCTCAGGCCCTTTCTAAGAGGAATATTAGATTTTGGTACTCAAGACCACTAGATCTTTGATTCGATTTTCAAGGTGAGAAGTTAATGCCAGTAGTTGAGAAGTAATTGTAATGCAAAAAATCTTCAATTATGCCTGAGCTATAAAGGCAATTTTGTGATCTTTTCTTAGGAGGACTCCTTTTCTAATTTCTCTGCTACTGCTCGCAGATCTGCAGTGTAAAATTCCCTTTGTCTCTAAGCTCTATAACATTCTGTATCATCTCCTTCAGCCATCAATGTGTGTGTGTATTGGTCTTGCCTCTCATTGGTGTATTGTTGAGATTTGTGGCTTGCATACTGTGTCTATTTTCGGCCTATTGGATAATATATAAGTGAAATCCTTTTCCTTGTGTTATTCTATTAGGTTTCCTGATCTATATGTGGTTATTGATTGACATAAGTCTAGGTGTGTATGTCTTTTGAATGTTATCTTGGTTTTGTAGTGCATATATGAGCAGAAATGAGTCCGAACACTCTATTTTGGTGCATCACCTCCTTAGATTAGACTAGGTAGATTTTCTTCCGTGCTCTTCTTCTCCCTTTTCCTCTCCGAGAGTAGATAGGTGTGCCTTGATAGTAAGAGGAAGCCGGCCTTCTCCGGAGACTCAACCTCGCAGTTCAAGTCCCACAGCTTGGAGGTTGTTTCCATGTTTCACTAGGTTGTCCTTGCGCATAGGCCTTGGACAAGGGTGCAAACCTAAGTGACAACAGTAGGCTTTGAGGTTAATGATGACATGTGTGTGGAGATGCAAAAAAATTCCATGCCAATAGTTGAGTGCAACCTATGATTGGAGGCTAGGCATAAAATGGAGCCACCAAAGTTAGTTGTATGGAAACATGTCAAACCAAAAAACACACCCAACAAAAAAGGAAATGCACCCTCTTGCGCTACTCTCTCCATTAATAGGGGGAGATAAAGAAAGGGGCCCATGGATATTGAAGAGGTTTCTTCACCAATTTAAGTGGCATTAACCAAGGAATCAAGCATGTAGAGGAGCTGGGAATAAATCACTAACACTCTCAATTTGCCAGAAATAATAGGCTAGAATAGCATGGTAGATGAGGGAGAACTAATAAGAACATCCCACAAAGGACATAGCCAATTGGGAGGTTGATATTTAAAACAAGAGCCTCCACATAAGAATAAGCATTGAACATTGTACTAGATTGAGAATCAAATTATCTCTGTGAATATCACCAAACACATGTAGATGGTGTCAAAAAAAAAAAATTATCTCTCCTTGAAAAACATGCAAACCAAACTTCCCTCATGTCCACCAAAAAACCAAACCTCCTCCAACATTAGAAATTAACCATAAAGTGTGAAAACCACTATTAAGCAAAAATTTGTCCAATTAAAGGGTCTATCGCATGGCCAAAAAATATCAATGAAATGCCCAATAATGGGGCAGAAATCCAAACAAGTCTTGACACTGACTATATCCAATCACTAAGATGACCTAGTTAGTGGAGGGTAGGATAGAAAAGGGGCCCACTTTAATTTTTTTTTTGAAAAATGCACAGATCTCCAAAACCAAATTGACATGCGCCTCCTTGCTTTTTCAAATTGCATGCATAGCACGAAAGCATATGCATTTGGGATTGAAAACATTTTTTCTAATTTTTTTTGTTTTGTCAAGAAAGAACATTTTAACATAGTCATCTTGATTTTTGAGCCTAAGCAAAAATAGGTTGGGTGTAAAAAAAGAAATGGCTCTAATTTCAATAGCATTCAAACTAGATGTATTTTAAATGGAAATGTGGGTTTTTGAGTGCTGTGAGGTCAGTGGTGATGTCTATTGGTGCTCAAAGTCCCTTGAAAAAAGGTGACCCCTAGTTCCAATACAAAACACCTTTAAAAGTTGAAACACTTTGGAAGTAAAATGATAGATCTGTAAACCAAGCCAAACCTCTCACAAATAGAACATGGGCATGAAGATCTATAGCTTTGTTACTATGTTGAAGTTGATGAAAGATCAACTTTACAACTCCCAAGAATCACTTGCATGCAAACACCAATCACAAAAAGAGAGAACCAAAAGGTATGGAGGGTAGAATTCTTAGATCCACAGTTGAGACATACTTGATTAGCAAAAAGAGAAATTGCTATTATCAATAGTAAACTAATCTTACAATCACAAAGAGAGGTTGCCCTTATAAAGGAGATGAAAACTCTAACAAGTAACTAACCTAGGTTGTATGATAATAATTAATAAAAGAACTAATTATTATATATCTAAAGTTTAGCTTAAGTGAAATAGAGTTAATAAGTGACTTAATAATTAAATCAATATGATTTATTTAATAAGTAAATACTCTATTACTCTAACATTATGTTAGTGAATAGATTGTTCTTCAAGAAAATGTATATAACTATAACTCTGAATGCCCAAGTGAGAGGACTAATCGACGCCAACAATTGGACAGGTTATCATTAGATTGATAACCTTCCTCTAAATTTTATTAGGTATTGCTCCCCATGTAAGATATACAACAAATTAATTGTGGATGCTTTTAAACAAAAAACACAAAAGGATTTCAAGCATCTAACTGTAAACAAAAAGTAGATGTGGAAAGCTAAATGACTACAAGACAATAAGTAACAAATGGCACAAAGTCCATTTGCATGTAGCATTACAAAGAGAATAAAGCCTAAGAAAGCAAAGAATTGGAGATTTAAAGACACTTTGGAATCAAATATATTTAGAAAGCCACCACACAAATGCATTTAGAGAAAACTAAAGTCATACAAAGATAATGATTGGTGAAAAAAAAATTGCCCATACTCAAAGTTCTAATATGCAACAAACACCTAAGTCTCCCTCCTCTAAAAATGCAGAAACAACAAAGTTTTCATTACATTATGCATCTAAAACAATAACTAAAAAGGAAAATTGAATTCCCTCCCCATGCTTACATTCAAAAATCAAAATATCCCTTGTTTTCCAACTCATAGTTTGGAAAATTGAACAAAACTCCACTCTTTCTCTCTCAGCAAACACAGAATAAAACTTTCCATCTAACTCCTATGTTCTGCAGCCCAAAGTCTCCAGCTCAGAAAAGAAAGTGGAATTCCCTCTTCTCCTAATATTTTGCAATTAATAGGTATGGATAGATGTTCTTTGGCTTCCCTCTTCCCATGGCTTTTCAGTTATGTAACTAATTCTTGGGAGTGTGTGTTATTTGAAATCATCCCCTTTTTTCTTTTAATATTTCAATCTCCCGTAATTGTAATGCTTAATTCCTTATTGAATATTAGGTAGTTACTTTTAATGATGTATGTCATTAAAGTTCTAGTATAATATATAATCCTTTCATATTCTGAGTAAAGGTCTAAAGACACCTGGAAAGATTATATAAGGGATATGTTTATAACCCATAATTGATGATTATGCATCAAGATTTGTTTGACAATCTATGTACACCTCTTGCTATAGCCTCAAAGACAGAATTAGATCTCAGAAACACAATAAGAATTGCCTCAAAAAGGGTGCTCGCTGGCTTCCAGCAAGCTTGCTGCTCCAAAGGATTATATATAAGGGGTTTCAATTTCTTGTTGAATTCCTCACTAATCTGCTCCAATTCTATCATATTTGGATTGCCTTCATATTATTGTTCAAATATTCGACAAAGCCACAGGCACATTATTTTTTAATGCTATGTAGAATCCTTGATACCAATCCAATATTCAAGAAATAGAGAGAGTACTTTAAGACCATCGGGATAGAGTGCTTTCAAAACAGACAAATAACATGCGATAGTATCTGTTTAGAATGAATTACATAGACATTGGAAGTGACTAATTCTGGCTCCATGCGATTGAGATACTGAGGATATCTTCTTCCAGAAACTTCTCAAATGAAAGAGTCTTATGAGGGATTCCTTTGATCATATCCAATTGATCAACTCCTGACATGACCTTTTGACCTGCAAACCTTTCTTTTAGCTCTTTAACATGCTCTTTGACTTTAGGCAATTCTAGTGCTTTTATGAACCTATATGAATAGATGTCAATACGAAACACAACAATACGAGTGGTAATGTGAATACACAACACCAGCAAACATCTTATTAGCTTTCTTATATGCATTGAAGGGAGATTGGAAGCTACGTGTGGTAGCAATTCGATCCTCGTCTCTACTGCGCATTACCAAGCGATCAAACACAATATGCATAGTAACCCGTGGCTTTCTTTTCATGTGCATGTCGATTGAACACTCTTAATCCACCCGCAGGCATTCTAAGCTTGAAAAGTTATCGGGTATGATTAAAATATCTATTTTCAAGCCTTTGAGTCTGAAATATGGAGATGGCTATTGTATTGTCGATTCACCATACACCCTGCGTATAACCATGGAGGATTATAAGGCGTTGGTTTGAAAGATGTCTAAGATATTTATGAAATACTAATCATTTGAGTCACCTCCTTGCAACTAAATAAGAAGCACACTCGGCTTATTCGGTGATGCACACGTGATGGAGTACTACCCGCAATACCCATTGGGCATATATGCAGATAGCTCGGGGGTCACGAATATATATTTAGAATGGCGCCAATCCATTATGGTAATACTACTGTTTGCTTGGTCTCCATGTGAGAGAGTTCCTTGAGTGTAATGATATGCAAACCTGCTTTGGATGATTTGGCTTCATTGCTCACTCTATGACTAAAACAACTTTGTATCTAACCATCAGCATTTGGTCCACAACTGTGTAGGATTCAAACAACAGCAGCAACACAAAAAAATAAAAAATGATAATATTCAAAACAAGAAAGGCTCTGTTTTACTGCAGAGAAAAAAACTGATATATTATTCCAACTACTAATTGCTATTCAGCCAATACATTTATTCAAATAAAAATTGTTATAACTCATCCCTAACACATAGATCAAAATATAGATCAGGAGTTCTGACAGTAGTTTTAGCATTATTCCATGCCTATGATTAAGGATGTGAGAAGAAGTAACTAAGACTAGACAAAAAATGCATCCAAAAATATCATCTAATGCATGCCATATGTACAGCATGCTTCTTGTTTAAACCACTCCTAAACTGAAGTATTCTAAAAATTATTTATAGAATGGTGGAAATGGAACAGTGGAGATGGAGTTTGAAGTAAAGATCTCAGCATCAATCTTCATACTCCCCCTTGATGCTGAGAGGACTCACAATCTGATCTCTGAGTACCAAAAACTGATCTTTTGTAACTGCCTTTGTGAAGATGTCTGCAATTTGCTCCTTTGTGCTGATGTACTTCAACTCAACCGCTTTATTTTGTACCAAATCTCTAATAAAATGTTGTTTAAGATCAAAGTGTTTAGTCCTGTTGTGATGAACCGGATTCTTGGCCAATTTAATGGCACTTATGTTGTCACAAAAAATCACAGTAGGTTGAACCTGTATCTCTCCAATTTCTTCAAGAAGCTTTCTAAGCCATAAAGCTTGTGTGCCAGCTGAAGTGACCACAACATATTCCGCTTCTGTAGAAGAGAGAGCAACCATACTTTGCTTCTTTGAACTCCATGTAATTAAACCGGAACCCAAAGAAAAACAATTGCCAGATGTAGATTTTCGGTCATCCAAACAACCTCCCCAATCTGAATCACTAAAGCCAACAAGCTCAAACTTATTAGAAGAATAGTGAATGCCAAAATCTACCGTGCTTTTCACATACCTCAAAATTCTCTTGGCTGCCTTCATATGTTCCTTTGATGGATTTGTCATATACCTTGAAATCAATGAAACTCTATAAGCAATATCAGGCCTTGTGTGAGTTAAAAACATCAAACTCCCCACAATGCTTCTGTATAATGTCTCATCAACAATTTTAGCACCATCATCTCTACATAATGTAACTCCATGAGCAATTGGAGTGGAAAGAGGTTTACAATCAGCCATATCAAATTTTTTCAACATATCTTTTGCATACTTTTCTTGACAAATAAAAATTTCATCTTTACCTTGATAAACCTCCATGCCAAGAAAGTACTTCATGAGACCTAAATCTTTCATCTCAAACTCATTCATCATAGCAACTTTAAATTCATCTTTCATCTTTGAACTACTACCCATATATAACAAATCATCAACATACAAACTCACAATGAGAATATCATTACCTTCTTGTTTGTAGTAAAGGGTAGGTTCACTCTTACTTCTTTGAAAGCCATTCTGCTGAAAATATCCATCAATTCTTGCATACCATGCACGCGGTGCTTGCTTGAGGCCATACAAAGCCTTCTTCAACTTGTAGACATAATCTTCTTTGCCTTGAATCTCAAAACCTCGTGGATGTCCCACATATACCTCTTCTTCTAAGTACCCATTCAAGAAAGCACTTTTCACATCCATGTGATGAATACTCCATTTCTTTTGAGCTGCAAGAGAGATTAGCATCCTAATAGTTTCTTGTCTTGCTACTGGTGCAAAAGTTTCTTCATAATCAATGCCATACCTTTGAGTGAAACCTTTAGCAACCAATCTTGCCTTGTGTCTTTCAACACTCCCATCACTATTATACTTGGTCTTATAGACCCATTTTGTGCCAATCTTCTTCTTCTTATGTGGAAGATCTACAAGCTCCCATGTTTCATTCCTATCAATGGAATCCATCTCTTCATTCATTGCTTGCATCCAAACCTCATTAGCACATGCATCTTCAAAACATGATGGCTCAAAATCATTTTTAGCAAGTAATGCAAAATTTACTGTCTCACCTATTGGATCTTCTTCATGTGCTTGATTTTGACACCTCTCATAAATATCACTCAATCTTCTTACCTTCCTTGGAGGACTAGAGGATGGACTTGCTCTTGGTATTGGTGAGGGGTTTTTTGGTGGGCTTGGTGATCTTGAAATAGAACCATTAGCTGGCTGCTCATTATCATTATCAGCAATATCATCATCATCCAAAACTGATTTTGGCTTTCCAACATGTTGTTTTTGATGACCATAAACTCCCCCTTCATCAAAAATTACATCTCTTGAAACAACAATCTTATTAGTAATAGGATTGAATAATCTATAAGCTTTGTTTTCCTCACTATAGCCCACAAAAATACATGATTCACTTTTAGCATCTAGCTTTTGCCTATTCTGATCAGGGATGTGAACATAAGCCAAACAACCAAAAACTTTAAAATGATTTACATTGGGCTTTTTCTCATACCATGCTTCATATGGAGTCATCTTGTGGAGGGCACTTGTAGGACTCCTGTTGAGAATATATACGGCTGTAGCAACTGAATCAGCCCAATAAGAATTGTTCAAACCTTTGGTTTGTAACATGCTCCTTGCCATTTCTACCACTGTACGATTCTTCCTTTCAGCCACTCCATTCTGTTGGGGTGTGTATGCAGTTGTGAGTTGTCTTTTGATGCCATTCATCTCACAAAAATTCTGAAAATTGTTTGAGCAAAATTCTCCTCCTCGATCTGTTCTCAAACATCTTATTGTGTTCCCTTTCTCATTCTCTACATGAGCTTTAAACTTCTTGAATGTATCAAAGGCTTCATCTTTAGTCTTCAAAAAATATACCCAACACATGCGTGAGTAATCATCAATAAAAGTAATGAAATATGACGACTTACCCAAACTTTGTGTTTGCATTGGACCACAAATATCTGAATGAATAAGTTGAAGTGGGTATTGGGCCCGCCATGCATTTCCTTTTGAAAATGATTCCCTTGAATGTTTCCCTTTTGCACACCCTTCACAAATCTGTTTATGCTCTTCAACCTTAGGCAATCCAAGAACTAATGCATTTGATGTTAGATTCTTCAAACTATTGAAATTTAAATGGCCATACCTGAGATGCCACAACCAACTTTTATCCTCATAAGCCATATTGACAAGATGATTATCATTTTGACCAAACTTCAAAGGAAACATCCTATTCTTTTTCACAGGAACAACTGCAATCACTTTATTTTTTTGATTCTTATCATAGATAGTACAGTGCATGTTCTCAAATACCACTCTATAATTCTTCTCACATAGCTGCCCAACACTCAATAAATTAAGCTTTAACTTGGGAGTATAATAAATATCTTGAACACTTTTCATACCTTCCTTTGTCTGAACATCCATGGATCCTTTGGCCGCAACATCCACAGTATTGTTATTACCAAGGGTAATATTGGATCTGTAACTATCATCAAGCTTTGAGAATATTTCTCTGTTGCCAGACATATGGTTAGAGCATCCAGAATCCAAATACCAAACATCATTCACAGTACTTTCACCTTTCCCATAACACAAAAATAAATTACCCGAAGAAGGATCCTCATCTTGTTGGGCATAATTTGCACTATTGTTACCTGATTTCAGTCTACACTCTCTCTCAAAATGTCCATACTTATTGCAATGATAGCATTGGATGTTCCTTTTATCAAATTTGTCTCTACCTCTGCCTCCTTGAGTACCTCCTCTTCCTCTAGATCCTCTTAAAAAATTCTGATTTTGGCCCCTTCCCGAGCCTTTGTTGTTGTTACTACTGCTGCTAGCACCATCGTTCTTTGAAATTTGCAATTGGGAAGCAAAAGCCTTCTCATTAACACTGATAGATGTGTCCCTTATTCTATCCTCATGTGATATAAGAGATCCAACCAATTCATCATACTCTATGGTAGCTAAATTTTTTCTTTCTTCTATGGCAATTACTAAAATATTTCATCTTGGGGTTAGAGATCTCAATACCTTTTGTATTATTTGCTCTTGAGCAATAGATTCACCCAAAGTGGCCATTTTATGAGTCACATCTTTCACTCTCACACAGAAATCTCCCACACTCTCTGTCTCCTTCATCTTCAATTTCTCATATTCTCTTTTCAAGGTTTGTAGCTTCACAACCTTGATCTGATCATTGCTATGGTAAGCATCTTTTAGAGTCTTCCAGGCCTCTTTTGCTGTCTGTGCATCAGCAATTCGAGGAAACAAGCTCTTATCAAGAGCCATCTGAATGTGAAACAATGCCATTGCATTCTTCCTCTCAACTTCTTTCTTCAATGTCCTATCATTAGGTTGGAGAGTATTCCAATCTGCAAGCTCTTCATATCCTGATTCAACGATCTCCCAAAAATCTTTCCCAATCAAAAAAGTCTTCATCTTGATTGACCAATATTGGTAATCAACTCCATCAAACTTTGGGATTTGCAAATTGTGAGCCATGCTGCTGTCTTCCAAACACCTTCAGCTCTGATACCAAATGTAGAATTCAAACAACAGCAGCAACACAATAAAAAAAAAAATGATAATATTCAAAACAAGGAAGGCTCTGTTTTACTGCAGAGAAAAAAACTGATATATTATTCCAACTACTAATTGCTATTCAGCCAATACATTTATTCAAATAAAAATTGTTATAACTCATCCCTAACACATAGATCAAAATATAGATCAGGAGTTCTGACAGTAGTTTTAGCATTATTCCATGCCTATGATTAAGGATAGGAGAAGAAGTAACTAAGACTAGACAAAAAAAATGCATCCAAAAATATCATCTAATGCATGCCATATGTACAGCATGCTTCTTGTTTAAACCACTCCTAAACTGAAGTATTCTAAAAATTATTTATAGAATGGTGGAAATGGAACAGTGGAGCTAGAGTTTGAAGTGAAGATCTCAACATCAATCTTCAAACTGTTGAGGCTTCCTGGCTGTCAAGAATCGAGAGATGGAGAAGGCGGTTCCTTCGAAAGAATAGAGGCATTTCTCTTGGTGTCCACTGATAACCGTCAAGGATCTTTTGCATTCAAGCTTTTTTGTGACTCTCTCATCCCACGAGTTCCTTGTAGCCTTTGAACTTCTCAAACTATTTCTCTAGGTTGGAATCATTAAAGATCAAATGAAAGAATTGACTAACATCTTTATCTACCTTCTTTAACAAACTATCGACTGATCCATTAAAACTTCAAGCCTACCAACCGGGTACTCCCATATATCGATATCATACTTCCTCACTATGATTTTATCAATGTTGGCTACAGACATTTTGTTAATCACTTTATGTGCATCGGTTGTGTGTGAGTTCAAGACATTCACTTATTTTTTCAGTGAAACTCGATAAGGGGAATTGAGATGTGCTCTTTTTTGCCATATTCCAAAACTTTTATGTTTCAAATGCCTATGCTTGAGCATGCGAGGAATGAACTTATTCTCATTTTAGAATCATATTGACATCACAAGTCAAGCTACATGATTGAATCTAGAATGCCCCAGGTCGCATACAACATCTTTAAAATTTGGCTAGAGTTGCCTTGATACAACTTCACCAATCCACTCATAGCGATCATCCTGTTCATATAGCCCGATTGTATTGAGAATGATTTTCATTCAAAATGTGTTGCTTTAGAATTGAATGGGGTCCTTTGACTTTGAATTTTCTTTGCCACTAACATGGATAATTTCACTAACTAAAACGTGCCTTCTCTAATCACAATTATGCATTAGGGTTTTCAAAAGAATAGCTCGAGTATATATTTTGATGCTTAGGGATTATGCCACCCACATTACTTATATTTCATAATGATGAAATTGATTCCTATTGGTAGTAATATTCATATTTACCCAAGGACCGACATATTAGACTCCTAGTTATGTGATTTAGTGTTTTTTATTAAACATCTGACATAGGACGAGTCTTTGGAACTCTACATTGTTATGAACAACCTCTCTATTATCAATTGCAATGAGACATTGAGGGATTGAGTTGCTTAAAGGACTAGCTTTTGAAAGCATGCATCCTGCAAGATGCCCATTTGAATCATGTCAATTGAACCTGTGAATCCCTTTTTCCTAAATTCCAAATCTCTAAAATTATGAATTTGAATCTATAGATGCTCGGTCTTCAAATTATGAGAATATGAACCCTTTGGATTTGAAATGTTATAATTTGAAATCACCATAGACATTTATGATATTGAATTCACTAGGTCTCTGAACTCAATTCAAAATCTTCTCAAACTTTGAACTTGCTTCAAAAAAATTAAACCACTTGACCTAATTTTCATCTTAATCTACACTTCTACATTTTCTTGAAACTTTTGAACTAACAGAAAAAAGAATTGAGATAGAATTTTGAAATTTTTTGAACTAACCAATCTACATTTTGAGCTATTTCAAACCACTTTGAACTTTGGTTCAAAGCACTTCAAAGAGGTTCAAAACTTGAAACTAAAAGTTTAAAATCTAGGTCTATATGTGTAGTAATAGGGGCTCTAACTGTGGGATTGTTTTTTACAGTAAAAGTAGAGAACTCCAACAATCTATGGCCAAAGATGAGTGACTTATCCATTGGGAAAATAGAGTCGCAAGGAAAAAAGACTGGGAGCTACTTGTAGAGAGGGTGGAGGGGAGCAGGGAAAAGAAAACCAACAAAACAAACACCTACACTACCAGCAAGCACAAAGCTTGCAAATTATTTTGACTAACACAAAGCAGCATCAAGCTAACACAGGGAAAGATAAACTATGTACAATAAAAACTTATTTACAAAATAGGCTAGTAGCCCGTACCTTTGAGAATGCATTCATCTATTCATGGAAACCCATTGACTGGTTTAGAGAAATACATGCCTGTGTAGAAAAGTGATTGATATGTATGACACTGGCATTAGCAGGCATCTTTTGGCAACTACAAGGATAAATCTAACAACCATGTGCTGTAGGAACTCTTGCTCTTTGGAAACACCAACTTCATCATAAAAATGGCATGCCTCCCATTCCACTTGTGTTTGCTACAACATGATAGGAGTGAAATGTTGTACCATAGTATGCAATTCTACTTCATCCAATTCATGGATGTTTCAACTTGTGAAAGCATTTTATCATTAGTGCTTATTGGCAAAATCAAAGAGTGCATAGTTTGTCCCACCACATCCTTTGAAAGATCTCCTAGCTTCATCACTATTTTAGATTGTAAGAATTCCCTTTGCCGTGGTACATATGAAAAAGTTTCAGAGAGAGAAGTGTCATATCCTTCTTCATTATCCATCTATTTTTGCTCTTGTTGATACACCATATCCTGCTAATCAAAATCAATAATAGAGAGTGAATTGGCAACTTCAGAAGTACACCCTTGACATTCTGAAAAAAGAGCAGCCATTGATAACCCTTTGTTTGACTCATATGCAACAAGTCATTCACTTACAACTGGTACATTCAAGCTAGTCACTAGTTTTTCTGGTTGAGCAACACACTCCTTGTTATTTTCAATAAGCCAGCAACAGAATCCTATCATCTTCATAGCATCATCTTTAGCCAACAAAGGTTCTTGAAAATCTCCATCATTAAAAACAGTTAGATTCTAAAAAAATGAAACATTGGGAGTAGATTTGGCTTCTTCTAGAATGTGATTCTTATTTGTAACTTCTTCATCAATGTAGTGTTGCTGTCCACATAGGTATTTTTTCATTGGTGATGTCTTTATAGATTTCATACCACTAAGAATTAAGGCATCATCTAACCTAATTGCTTCATTTTGCACATCCACCAAATTTCAACTCCAAGTAATTGTAACAAAAACTTGACTTCAACATCCATAGCAACAATAAAGAAGCATACCTGATTGCTTTCATTTGGTTGGTGGGCTAGAGGGATTTTACCAATAGTCTAATTAAATCTATCAATGAACTCCATTATAGATTCATCTTTTTTCATCTAAATTTGAATAAGATTTACCAACAATTGATAGGAGTCAACTGTGGGTTGAAATCTCTGAAGGAATCTCTCCTTAAGATCATCCCAATTGGTGACACATCTGTCTTATAGATGCTAAAACCATTCTATGGCTTTTCCCATGAGGCTTTGCACAAACAACCTGACGAACACATCTTCTTCTTGTACACCAAGAATCCTGCATGCAATAGTAACAACTTTGATGTGATCAGTTGGGTCTTGTGTTTTGTCTCCATGGAACTTGGGAAGCTATTCCCATGATCTTTTAGGTAAGGCTGAATAGCGGGCTAGGGAAAATGGTCCGATTTGAGTCCCCCATGACTGTGCTGCAATTGCCACCATAACACACACTAAAAATCCAAAGACAAAGATTCAACAGGTTCAAAGCACTGAGTCGCGAATCTCTTACACATGGAGATAATCACAAAACTATGGAAACAAAAGTTAGGAAATGATTTTCATTTCCTTTCCCAGTAGAGTCGCCAAAAATCTATTAGTGAATAGATTGTCCTTCAAGAAAATGTATACAACTATAACTCTAAATGCCAAAGTGAGAGGACTAATTGACATTGACAGTTGGACAAGTTATCATTGGATTGATAACCTTCCTCTGAATTTTATTAGATATAGCTCCCCATGTAAGATATACATTGAATTAATTGTGGATGCTTTTAACTAGAAAGCACAAAAGGATTTCAAGCATCTATTCATAAACATAGAGTAGACGCAGAAAGCTAAATGACCATAAGAGAATAAGTAACAAATGACACAAAGTCCATTTGCATGCAGCATTACAAAGAGAATAAAACCTAAGAAAGCAAAGAATCAAAGCTTTAAAGACACTTTGGAATCAAATATATTTAGAAAGCCATGACACAAATGCATTTAGAGAAAATTGAAAGTCATACAAAGATATTGATCAATGGAAAGAAAATTGTCTAGAATCAAAGTTTTGATATGCAACTAACTCCCAAGTATCTCTCCTCTAAAAATGCAGAAACAACAAAGTTTTCATTACATTATGCATCTGAAAGAATAACTAAAAAGGAAAACTGAATTCCCTCCCCCTGCTTACATTCAAAAATGAAAATATCCCTTGTTTTCCAACACAGTTCAGAAAATTGAACAAAACTCTGCTCTTTCTCTCTTAGCAAATACAAAATAAAACTTTCCATCTAACTCCTCTGTTCTGTAGCCCAAAGTATCTAGCTCAGAAAAGAAAGTGGAACCCTCTCTTCTCTTGATATTTTGCAATTAATAGATATGGATAGATGTTCTTTGGCTTCCCTCTTCCTGTGGCTTTTCAGTTATGTAACCGATTCTTGAAAGTATGTGTTATTTGAAATCATCTCCTTTTTCTTTTTAATATTTCAATCTCCCGTAATTGTAATGCTAAATTCCTTATTGAATATTAGGTAGTAACTTTTAGTGACGTATGCCATTAAAGTTCTAGTATAATATATAATCCTTTCATAGTCTGAGTAAAGGTTTTAAGACACTTGGAAAGATTATGTAAGGGATATGTTTATAACCCATAATTGATGATTATGCATCGAGATTTGTTTGACAATCTATGTGCACCTCTTTCTGTAGCCTCAAAGAAAGAATTAGATCTCAAGGACACAATAAGAATTGCCTCAAAAAGGGTGCTCGCTGGCTTCCAGCAAGCTTGCTACTCCGAAGGATTATATATAAGGGATTTTGATTTCTTGTTGAATTCCTCAATAATCTGCTCCAATTCTGCCATTTTTGGATTGCCTTCATATTATTGTTCAATTATTCGACAAAGCTGCAGGCACATTCTTTTTTAATGCTGTCCAGAATCCTTGATACCAATCCAATATTCAAGAAACAGAGAGAGTACTTTAAGACCATCAGGATAGAGTGCTTTCAAAACAGACAAATAACATGCGACAGTATCTGTTTATAATGAATTACATAGACATTGGAAGCAACACATTCTGGCTCCATGCCATTTAGATACTGAGGATATCTTCTTCCAAAAACTTCTCAAATGCAAGAATCTTATGAGGGATTCCTTTGATCATATCCAATTGATCAACTCCTAACATGACCTTTCGACCTGCAAACCTTTCTTTAAGCTCGTTAACATGCTCTTTGACTTCAGGCAATTCTAGTGCTTTTATGAACCTATCTGAATCGATGTCAATGGGAAAGGCAACAACACGGGTGGTAATGCGAATACACAACACTAGCAAACATCTTGTTAGCTTTCTTATATGTATTGAACCGAGACTGGAAGCTACGTGCGGTAGCAAGTCGATCCTCCTGTCTCCTGCGCGTTACCAAGCGATCAAACACAATATGCATGGCAACCCGTTGCTTTCTTTTCATGTTCATGTCGATTGAACACTCTTAATGCACCCGCGGGCATTCTAAGCTTGAAAAGTTATCGGGTACGATTAAAATATCTGTTTTCAAGCCTTTGAGTCTGAAATATGGAGATGGCTATTGTATTGTCGATTCACCAAACATCCTGCGTATAACCATGGAGGATTATAAGGCGTCGGTTTGAAAGATTTCTAAGATATTTATGACATGTGTGATTCACCTCCCTGCAACTGAATAAGAAGCACACTCTGCTTATTCGGTGATGCACACGTGATGGAGTGCTACCCGCGATACACATTGGGCGTACATGCAGACAGCTCGAGGGTCATGAATATATATTTATAATGGCGCCAATCCATTATATGGTAATACTACTATTTGCTTGGTCTCCATGTGAGAGAGTTGCTCGAATGTAATGATATGCAACCCTGCTTTGGATGCTTCGGCTTCATTGCCCACTATATGAATAAAACAGCATTGCATCTAACCATCGACATTCGATCGACAACTGTCGAGGCTTTCTGGCTGTGAAGAATTGAGAGATGGAGAAGGCGGTTCCTTGGAAAGAATAGAGGCATTTCTCTTGGTGTCTGCTGACAACCATCGAGGATCTTTTGCATTCAAGCTTTTTCGTGACTCTCTCATCCAACGAGTTCCTCGCAGCCTCCAAACTTCTCAATCTATTTCTCTAGGTTGGAATCATTAAAGATCGAATGAAAGATTTTGGCTATCTTTATCTACCTTCTTTATCAAACTGTCGACTGATCCGTTAAAACTTCAAGCTTGCCAACTGGGTACTCCCATATATCGACATCATACCTCCTCATTGTGATTTTATCAATGTCGACTGTAGACATTTTGTTAATCATTTTATGTGCATCGGCTGTGTGTGAGTTCAAGACTGTCACTTACTTTTTCAGTGAAACTTGATAGAGTGAATTGAGATGTGCTCTTTTTTGCCATATTCCGAAACTTTGATGTTTCGAATGCCTATGCTTGAGCATGCGAGGAATGAACTTATTCTCATTTTAGAATCATATTGACATCACAGGTCAAGCTGCATGATTGAATTAAGAATGCCCCAGGTGGCATACAACATCTTTAAAAATTGGCTAGAGTTGCCTTGATAAAAGTTCACCAATCCGCTCGCAGCGATCATCCTGTTCATATAGCCCGATTGTATTGAAAATGATTTTCGTTCAAAATGTGTTGCTTCGGGATTGAATGGGGTCCTTCTGATTTTGAATTTTCTTTGCCACTAACATGGATAATTTCACTGACTGAAACGTGCCTTCTCCAATCACCATTATGCATCGGGGATTTCAAAAGAATAGCTCGACCATAGATTTCGATGCTTAGGAATTATGCCACTCGCATGACTTATATTTCATAATGATGAAATTGATTCCTCTTGGTAGTAATATCCATATTTACCCAAGGACCGACATATTGGACTCGTAGTTATGCGATTGAGTGTTTTTTATTAAACATTTGACATAGGCCGAATCTTTGGAACTCTGCATTGTTATGAACAACCTCTCTATTATCAATTGCAATGAGGCATTGAGGGATTCGGTTGCTTAAAGGCCTAGCTTTTGAAAGCATGCATCCTGCGAGATGCCCATTTGAATCGTCTGTTGAACCTATGAATCCCTTCTTGAATTCCAAATTTCTGAATTTCTGAATTTGAATCTACGGATGCTGAGTCTTCAAATTATGAGAATATGAACCCTTTGGATTTGAAACGTTATATTTTGAAATCACCAAAGACATTTATGATACCGAATTCACCAGGTCTCCGAACTGAATTCAAAATCTTCTCAAACTTCGAACCTGCTTCAAAGGAATTAAACCACTTCAAACCATTTGGCCTAATTTTCATCTTAATCTACACTTCTGCATTTTCTTGAAACTTTTGAACTGACACAAAAATGAGATAGAATTCTAAACTTTTCTAAACCAACCAATCTGCATTTTGAACTACTTCAAACCACTTTGAACTTTTGTTTGAAGCACTTCAAAGAAGTTCAAAACCTGAAACTGAAAGTTTAAAATCTTGGTCCATATATGTACTAACACATTATTTTTTTGGATTGCTTGGTTGAGGGCTTTGCACCCTAACCTTCTTTTCGTGAGGGTAGAGAATTGTAAAGTATTACATTTATGAAGTTTGCCTCTAAGGTGTCTTGAGCTCTCTATTTATGTTTATCCCTAGAGGGACAAGGACCCTTTCTAGTGGTTAGATGTTTTCAATTACTATAGCTAAAAAGTTTTGGGTTACTCTAATCCATCAGTGGAGTTTAGGTCTTTTAATGAAATGTTCTTTGAAGGACTCTACTAGTTTTCTCTAATAGCTCAAAGAGCCATGTATTCTTTGTATTATGTTGTGAGATACACTTAAATTGCATTGCTTTCTACTCTATGGAATGAGTTTTTATGTTTTTCTAGTCATGTGTATTTGATTTCTTTGAGTACTTAATTCCTATTTTCTAAATATCTTTGATAGTAAAATTGTATATCTATGTCATGGTACAACATATTAGGACTTTTTTTTGACCAAATCTCATTTCTCTATCAAAACTCAAGTTTTCTACAAATATTAAAAAGACACTATTAGATATCTTAGACTCAAGATTATCATCATATACATTTTATAGTGTATTTATTATTTATGATGTGTTATAATTTCAAAATATTGTAATTGGGTATTTTAACATTCAAGAAGATTCTACTTCAAAAAATGAGTAAAAATAGAAATCATATTGAAAATATGTATTTTTAGCACTAAAGGAGATTGTCTTCTTCAAGAATACATTTTATTTTTCAAAATAGTTTAGATTTTAAAAGGAAATTTTGATGGGAGAAAACCTATTTTGATTTCTAATGAGTTTGACTTCAAGTACATAATGAAGAAATTATACTTCAAAAACCACTAAAAATTTTTTTTGCACTCCCTACACATGTTATCAATAACATATTTTTAAATTAAAGAAAAAATTGTTATTGACATATACTTGGCTAATAAGAACTACACCCCATATTTTTAGTAATTGAAAAATGGACTTCAAAAATTAAAGAAAATGTATAGATTCTTGCTTAAAGAAAAAATTAAAAATTGTACACATGAAATATATCCAATTTAATGTACATTTGATCAGTTTACATCATCTTTGAATTATAAATACAAATGTCACTTTTATGTAGTTAAATTTTAAAAATTTGTGTGTTATCAACCTTTCCCTTTATAAAAGTGTGCCATGAGTTTGTACATTTACCCTTTCTGGCTGTAGACTATTTGTCTCTCTTTGGCTTCTAGACTTTTTTCTATAATATCTATCATAGGGTATGTATTACATTGGGGTTCTTGAGCCTCTTTAAAATCTACATGGAATCTTCTATTTCTCTAATCGAAAACAAAGTGAAGTTTAATTTTCTTTATCGGTTTCTTGAAAAATCTCACAAACACATATCTACCATTTTAAAAATAACTTTTAATATCCATAACAAATTTCATAAATTAAAAAAAAAGTACTATTCTACACGTGAATCTATTAACTATTAATCAAAGAAAATTGTACTTTATATTATTTTGATGTAATTTATGCCCACCACTAAAACAAATGGAAAAATTTTAGTAAGCATTCACTTGAACTAATCATTTAGAAAAATTATTCAAAAAGAAAATTGTGAAAAATATTAAAAACTTACTACATCTCATGCTTACCTACCATCCCTCTAAACAATTTTTCAAACTAAAAATCCTAACTACATTCTTTCTTGAGCAAATAACATGTGTTATACTTTTCAAGAAAAATAAAGTAACTGCTTTTTTGTGCATGGAGGGTTTGACCTCTTAATCTTATCCATTTATTAAAAATTGAAGTAGGTTAGATACTATATTCAAAGTACTAAAATTCTTATTATATACATATATTCTAGTTTTGAGTACAAGACCCTCAAATTTCTCTTTGAATTTTAGGCTTACCACATTTCAAAAAAAAGTGGTCACTTATACCTGAGTTTTCACATACCATATTGGTAGACTTAACCTATTATATATAATTATTGTTGGACTAGTTATTATGTACGATGTTTATTTAGTAGCCATATTTTAGAAAGAACATAAAGAACCACATTATATGACAATAAAAATAATATTTAAATATTGGAAGGGCACAAAATATTGTAGATTATGGCATCCAAATGAATTAATTTTCACGTTGACAGACTGTACTAATACTATTTAGCCACAAGTGTTTCTAAGAAATAGAGTACAAGTGCTGGAGGTTATAATTTTGTTGGCTCCTAGTTGTTTGCATGGTCAAGCAGGATATAATATTCTATGTTATTATCTATTTTTGAAGTTTATTACTATACAACATTCTTGTGTTGAACTTTTTCGTTAGTAAAATTGAATCTAAAGGATTTTGGCATATATTTTGATAATTTGGTTCTGATAATGTTTGATAATACTATTGTTATTTATATTTCCAAGAATTTTGTTAAACACGTTAGAATGAAACACATATGGATGAATTATCATTTCTTGAGAGAGAAGGTGTTAGACAGTGACATAAGACTTAGATATGTACCAACAAAAGAGATGATTGTATATATTTTCACAAAAATTTTATACATAGATAGTTTTGATATTTTCCAGTAGAAGTCGGGCTTTTTTTTCCCATCCTAGTGTAATGAAATTACATAAGTATACTCACTAATATAATGTATTATATGCTCATTTTTTTCAAGATAAATATGCAAAAAATTACTCTCAAGGGTAGTAGAAGATCCTTAGGAGGTAAATTTTCTTTGTCATTGTAGCCAAATATGGAGAATCTATTGCATACGTAAGTTTTTCTAAGAGATCTAATAATTTTTTTAAAATATTATATTTTAAAACAATTAAAAACTATGCATTGAAAATTTACTATTATTTTATAGCTCACAATTGACAAGTGTAAGATGCTTCTAGCATGATTTAAGATTGGAAAATCCTAGTGGCATGATTGGATTATTGAAATATTATGATTACCAACCTCACTTCAAAATGTGTCTTCCCACTCATCTTCCAAGTGGAACAAATGGTTGAAGTAAATTTTGAAAAATAGGAATGAAGATTTATGAAACCTCGATTTGGCTAAATCTAAATTTATAGAAATCTTGATTTCTACAATTCCACAAACCAAATAGACCCTTGAGATTACCCACTATTATCTTTATATCAAGAAATAGAGTTCATTTTTGTTGTTAGTAAAAGTGTCAAGCTACGATTGATTCCTTCATAGATTCTAGACCATTTCCTTGAATATGTCAAACACCTTCTCATCATTCATTTGAAGAAGAGACAAATTATATTTATATGACATATAGAAAAATTTCATGATGAGAGTGCAACTTAGTGTAATTTAAATAAATGGTCAATCTATGTCAATCCATAGATGTACTAAAACATGTAGACATGATGAATGCCTAAACTTGTAGGCATTACCATTTTTAGTAATTAATAGATGCCTTTTGGCTTCATAGTCTAGCTTGAATAGTGATGTGGAAAGGAAAACTACATATGAAACATGAATCACATCTTTGGGCTATCAAATCTTTTATATTGCTCAAAATCCCAAGGACACTTTTGTTTCCCACTGGAAGTACTTCCCCACAATACAAGTGTTCTTCAATTGTGAAAATAAATCTCTATTTCCCAAGGAAGTATTCTTTGACTCATTTGTTAATGGTGTCTCTATCTATGGTGCTTTAGTTGATGATGTATTGGAATTTTGCAATGCCATAGAAACAAAATTAACATCTTGTTTCTGACTTGTGAATCTATATAATGGCAGCTTCTTTGTCCTATATTAGAAATATTTATGATTTCCTTGGGAAGTCTTCTTTCATAGATGAGGACATTAGTTCCATAAATAGTCAATGTATCTTTTAATCTCTTTAAATCCTAGATGTCAACATGGATGGAAAGCTCATTTTGAAAAATGGCCACCTTAGGGTCTATTTGGTAGTGGGAGTATGAATGGAATAGCTATATGTAAATTCTTAAAATTTCAAATTCTATGTTTGGGTGCACCAAATCAAAATTTTAAATAGGAATGCATATTCAAAATTTGGCCCAAAAATGAGCATTTTCAATTCCATCTAAATAGGTGGAATTGGAGTATGTATTCCTATTCCCATTTTATTTATTTTAGACAACACAAATTATTGGGTCTATGAATTCCTCATCAAATTATGACTGCATGAGACAAGAATAGAAATATGTATTCTTATCATTTTCTATTCTAGAATAACAATTCGAGAATGCGTTTTCCTATTCCCATATTCTTATTCCCATGTTTTTTTTGCAAAGGCGAAGTGGGTGACTAGAAGAATTATGTATGGATTTGGCAATGGAGAATAGGTTGCAAGAAGCAGACATGTTCCTTAAGTACAAACTCTGACATACAAATACAAGCTCATCTATAGATGATGTGTACCTTCTCCTAAGTGCGTCCACATTTTCTACAAAATGCAAATAAGGCATTCAATAAGAAGCTTAATATATCTATGATATTGCTATGTAAGGAGATGAGGAAATAATATATCTCAACACTAAAAATGATTCTTAACAAGCTTAAACAAGACCAATCAAATTGTTATCATTATAGTGTTCAACATCATAACATTACATCAAATATGGGAAGTAATCACCGTGTAACTATGTTGATCCATGGTGTAATTTTCTCACATTGTATATAGTTTATATAGTTGGTAACTCTCATATATACTACATTGGATAAAGGCTTCCCTCAACAATTAGTAGAATCATCACATGTTAATCTTCTATCTTGAATATTTGGTATTAGAGCCAACATAATTGTTCATGTGTTGCTTGAAAGAAGCCGACCTATCTAACTATAAGATAGCACTATATGACCCTAAAATGGGCTAGTGTTTCTTATTATCTATCATGGAATCATGTGTAACCATTTCCTTTATGAAAGTGTGTCATATATTTGTACATTTATCCACTAGTGCTTGTACAGAGTGTGGGTACAAGGATATAGTTGATAGATAAATGGTGTTAAGCTGATGAAGTGTGCACTATACAGTGCAAGGAACCTCACCACACAATGAGTCCATTATACCATATGGTGGAGGTGAGTCACCATATGATGACACAATATTTTTTTGACAATTTGTATAGTGGACTTATGAGTGTTCTATACATCCATACAATGATATGGTGTGTGGTCTATATAGTCGTATGATGAAACCTCATGATAGTATGGTGCCTAAGGCTATAATGCTAAAGGGAGTTTCAGAGGCCAAAGGGAGTAACCCATTGATGAAGGGACTACCAACTAGAAGAGTGAATGTTAGATGGATGAGTAACCATTGGGACTATAATTGTTTTGTTCTTGATAGTTAATGCACCAAATTGCATAATGAGTTGCAAAGTGTATAAATGTCTACAAGATTCATTGGGCTGAATAGGATAAAGCAAAAGCAGAAGCTAGGGCTGTGAAATTTGGGTTGACTGTAAAGGCAATATGAGCCTATGAGCCTATCTAGAAACCATAGTTTATTGTATGTAAATTGTTACTGTAATAGAAAGTTTCTTGAAGGTTGTTGGGTGGTATGTTTTTCTTGAAAGGGTTTCCCACATTAAATTTGGCTTCTTGTGTTTATCTTGTGTGCATTTTTTTTTCAATGTTCTTATTTTTCTTGTGCATCTGAATGTTCTAAAGTAGATTTACATTCTTTTATATTTTCCTTGTAAATTTAGCATTAGGAAGGCATTCTCTACAAGTACCTTTCTTAAATAGTGGCATCATAGCATGGGTTATCCATGTCGAGTAGGGCTGTTTTCTATGTCAATTTGGTTCTAGTGGGAGTTTGGAAAGTGTTTATCAAGTAATTGAGATGATAGTTATAGGGAGAGTAGAGATTGAAAAGTTTAATGGCACAAACTTTGAGTTGTGGAAACCTAAAGTTGAAGATATATTGGTTGATCATGATATGTGGGTTGTTGTGTCTCGTAACAAGTCCTCGGGCATGAAGCAAGAAGATTGGGTTTTAAGATATCAAAAGGCCCAAGGACTGATAAGGCTATGTCTTGTAGATTGTCTTCTCTTGAATGTTTATGAGGAGAAAACTTTAGATTCTTTACGGAAGATGTTCCCAAGAGATATTTATTAGGGAAAATCCTCGGTAAACAAGCTCTTCCTAAGAAAGAAGTTATAGTATTTGAAGATGGATGAATGAATGGCTATGGGGGATCATTTAAATGCATTCAATATAGTAATTGCACAACTAACATTTTTTGGTGTGTCTATAAGAAAAGAAAAGTATTACATGCTATTGATGTGCTCATTGCCTAATTCATGCGATCATCTTGTGATGCCCATTAGAAGTACTACCACCCATTTAAAAATGGATGAAGTGGTTGTTGCACTTCTATGAGAGGAGATGCAGCGGAAATCATCTAAGGTGGCTATAGAGGGTCTCATCACTCAAGACAGAGTAAAGGACAAAAGTAAGAATGACATGAAGCCTAAATGTTTGTGGAGGAAGTCCAAAGTGAAGGGTTGGCACCACGGGTAGGTTAGTCATATCCAAAAGGATTGCAAAGAGAAGAAGAAGAAGAAGAAGAAGAAAATGGAGAGTTTGATGTAGCAAAAAGATCTCTTCACATTTGTTGAAGTACTGCATTGAGATGTTAATCTTCATGTGACTAAGGATGTTGACATCTTGAGGGCTAAATGGACTCTTTGATAAGGATTTGGTTTATGTTTTCATATAACATGTTTTGATATGTTTAAATGGAACATGTTATCTCTAGTTGAGATGGTTTAGATCATGTTGTGATATGTAGTTCCAGAGACTATGGTTGGAACTTTGACTTGTTGATCTTGGTTTAGTTTTTTTGTTCTAAGTACATTGATCATTTGTCAAATACTTCGTGATATTTTAATGTTGCATTCAAAGTTGGCATGGATTGATTAGTTGGAGGTGCTTATGAAAACTTAGAGATAGAGATGATTGTGTTATCTCTTGTGATTAGAGATGTGCTTGTTGGAATGGTCGATGCTACTTCTTCAAGTGGGAGATTGTTAAGGAGACAAAGTGTGCACCGTACGGTGCAAGGAACCTCATTGTAAGGTGAGTCTACCATATAATATAGTGGAGGTGAATCATCATATGGTGACACAATATTGTTTTGTCAATTTCTACAGTGGAGTTATGAGTGTTCCATACATTCGTAGAGTGGTATGATGTGTGGTCTATACAGTCGTACAATGAAGCCTCATAGTAGTATAGTGAAGATGTATGGTGCCTGAAGCTCTAATGCCAGAGGGAGTTTTTGAGGATGAAGGGAGTGACCCATTGCTAAAGGGACTACCGATTGGAAGAGTGACTGTCAGATGGATGAATAACCATTGAGGCTATAACCTTTTTGTTCTTGACATTTAATGCACCAAATTCCATAATGAATTGTAGAGTGTATAAATGTTTGCAAATTTGTTGGATTGAATAGGCTAAAGTAGAAGTAGAAGTTGGAGATATGAAGGTCAAGTTGATTCTAAAGGAAATCTAAGACTGTGAGCCTATCTAGAAACCAATGTTTGTTTTATGTAAGTTGTTTAATATTATACAAAGCTTTTTAGAGGTTTTCCGGTGGTGGATTTTTCCCAGAAGGGTTTCCCACATTAAATCTAGCTTCCTATGTTTAACTTGTGTGCATTTGTTTGTCAATGTTCTTGTTTTTCCTAAGCATCTCAATGTTCTAAAGTAGATTTACATTGTTTAATATTTCCCCTATAAATTTTACATTTGAAAGGTGTTTTACAAAAGTAGCTTTCCTAAAAATGGGGTATAGTGTTTGCAAATTTTGTTTACTAGTAATTCAATGAAGGGGCTAGTTTTAAATAGAAGCAGAGATAGTGTTCATCTCAATTTGTATGCCTCCAAATCTCATAAGGGTGTCTTTGAGTCTTTCAAGCTTACTCAAAATTTTGTATAGCTTTTTGTTTGTTTCATGTAAGGAACAATGGAAGTGCACAAGGATTGTGTCTATTAGTGACTAGAAAACAAAACTTCCCTCATTCATGGTTTGTTGTGAAGCGGAGTTAAAGTTTATAAAATCTATAGTTCATGCTAAGCGAATGTGCTACATGGAAGTTCCCATCCTTAAGACATTTTGTCAAACACTTTTTACAACTTGCATTACCATGTGTCCACCAAATCTCCTTCAGAATGTTATGGATATCAATACCCTAGTTTTATTCCAGCCAATTGCACTTGCTTAAAAGTTTCTAGAATAATATACTTAATTACCAATATATTATAATTGTTGACATTACATCTCCATTATGTCTTTACTTTTTAAGTTTAATTTAATTAATATTTAAATAGCTTCGAACACCATAGTGTTTAGAATGCAATGCCCTCTAAATTTTAATATCAATCTCTTTATTTCTTACTCAAAAGGTGGTTGGGTGACAAAGTCCAACAATTTATAATAATAATAATAAATACGAGACAAAATATTCGCCAAGCTGCACGTATATAATCATATGTATTATCTGCCCCGTTCCAAATTCTCAACCTACATTTTTCCTCTTCCTCAATACATTTCGCACTAAATGTCTGTCAACACCAATCGGCGAGCAGATAAAGGGCATCCCACAGGAAGAGCAATTCATTCCATCTTAAATGTATAATTCGGGCAGCCCAGGCATTATTTCAAAGTCAGAGAAAAATGTGAGACAAACGTGTGACAAAAAATTGAAAGTGATCCAAGCACTTCCTTAAAACAACTCAATTCTTTGGTGTTTTACATGCAGTGTGTATGGAGTTTTGGTGCGGAATTCTATTCCATTTTGTTTGAATTGGTGGACTCCATTACTATGGGAAATGACACTTGAAAAGAAATATATTGAATTTATCAATGGCACACTCGTTGTAGGGAAGAATGGTCTGACCAGTCCATTCGCTCAATCGTATCAGCTCCACAATCAATGTTGCAGTCTGCTTGCCTAAAAGAGGCTTCCCAAGCAGATTGACATCCCGGCGGTGCGTACCATACCGGCGACCAATTTTTCTGACTAATTTTGCCGGTTCCGTGAGACATTTTCGGCGGCGAGTTGCCCTGATGTAAAAGCCTATCAGCTAATAAACTTTCTATGTCTTTAGGGCCCCGTTTGGTTGGGGAAGATCAATTTGTGCCATAACCAGGTTATCTTATAACCAGGTTTTCAAAAACCTGGTTTTGTGGTTTGGAAAGCTAATGGTCCGTTTGGTTGACACGGAAGATGAATATACCGTGGACCCCAAAAATATTATTAAAAAAACTGTCATAAAATTCAAAACCTGGTTTTAATTTCAAATTCCACCTTTTTGTTGGAAGAAACTTCTTCCAATTTTTGACCAAAATTGGAAGATGAAATTGAAAACCAGGTTATGATTTTAACCAACCAAACACCAAATTTTTTTTGCAAAACCTGGTTTTGCTCCTGATAACCCGGTTTTGGCCCTCATCTTCCAGCAACCAAATGGGGCCTAGAAGAAATGCATATATGCTGATAGAATATTTATAAATTATTGTAGCAAGGGTCGATGTCGAAATCTTTGACACATGGACCCATTTTAAGGTCACTATGGTTGATGATTTTGTTAGAGAAATTAGACAAGAATGTTTCGATTCAGATCTTAAGGGTTGTATCCCAATCTACATGCCTATATTTGGAGGATAATATGTGACCTTAATTTTAAAAGTCGGGCGACATGCGAAGATGGAGAAAATTTCATCATATCAAGTTAGCTTATTTCTTTGAAATGGTCTTCTACGTGAGAAGTGGGTTCATGGTTTTTAGTGTTGCATTGAATATGAATTGTTTTTAATTAAGGATAAAACAAGTGTTTGAAAGGGGATCCAAAAATCTAAAAGTATTATAGAAAGATTTAGATATAGCAGTCCCAAAATTAAATAGAGTCAAGAACTTTAAATACACGCACAACCAAAACCATTATTAAATGGCTAAATACCAAGACTAAAAACTATACCAATATAAAACACCTAACAAACTTATTACAATAGAGAGAACATAAACAATAGATGGAAAAAGAAGTTTGACTAACTCTTCCATCATATCTTTCAGGTCCTCCTAAATGGCTTTGATCTTATCTATGAACTCTTTAATGCTTTTTTTTTGTGGGTCTCTTCACACAAAGGATTAATTTTGAAGTGGACGTCAAAAAGCGTGAGCCTTGGGACCTCATTGTTGTGTTCAATTCCCTCATTTGTTCTTCACTATGTGTATAACCCACATGCCCATTTGATCTCAAATGATGATATGTGCAATATATATCAAATACCATGTATTTGTAATGAGTACTACAACCCCTTCGATATATTATTGTTGGGTATTTACACGATTGTTCAATATTTTATAATTTGGAATTAATAAATATTTTTGAACCCTTTGGCTTATTTGTGTAGTTATTTTTATGTTCTTTTTATTACATCTAATTCAACAAAATATCATAATTGAATTAATAGGCTTCTCTCTATGGACGAATCTAGTTGGATTGTCCAAACAATTCGGCTATCTTATGCCAGGAAATAGAAAATAGATCATAAAATGAGCTCCCAAGACGTCATTCTAGTAGTGGTAAAGAGGAAATGGTTGACTTGGTAGTGTTTAATGTGCTTTCTGCATGAGACAACAATTGTGGACAAGTGTTGATGCTTACCAAGATGGTGTGAGATCTTTGTCTTCTAGTGTGTCTCTAATGAATATTCATGTTAGCCACTAACTAAGCACAAATAATGCCCCACATGGAAATCACCTAGAAGTAAGTGTGGCACCTATTGCATTCTCTAAACTATGCACACAATTTGCAATAGAGTGGTAGAACCCAATAACATTGTACATTGGAAATTTCATGAATTACTAGTGGAAAGTAAAGTCAAAGAACCAACATTGATGTGGATACTTGGAAACTATTGCCTAGGGTCTTGCTTAACTTGTGAATAAACTTATATGATTAATAATCACTATTTGGTCCATTTAAGTTGCATATATGTTACATTTCATAAAGTTATACAATATTCTATTAACAACAAATGATAAATTTAAAGTTAATTATTATATATTTTTAGATTAAGCTTTGGTTGAATGTTTAAACAATCCTTTTTTGGACACATTTCACTAGGTGCACTATTGTAGTGAGTTGCATGATGAGTCACACCTTCAAACCTTACTTGTAGGTAGTTCAATCATATCAAGTTAGCTTATTTCTTTGAGATGGTCTTTTACACGAGAAGTGGTTTTGATGGTTTTTAGTGTTGCATTAAATATGAATTATTCTCAAATAAGGATAAAACAAGTTTTAGGAAGGGGACCCAAAAACTCAAAAGTATTATAGAAAGATTTGAACATGAAAGTCCCAAAATAAAATAGTGTCAAGAACTTTAGACACACCCACAACCAAAACCATTCTTAAATGGCTAAAAATCAAGACCAAAAACTATACCAATATAAAACACTAACAAACAACTACAATAGAGTAAAAATAAACAAAAAACCAATGAAAGAAGCACCACTAACTCTTCACCATATCTTTCAACTCTTGTTGAATGGCTTTGATCTTATCTATGACCTCTTTAATGCTTCTTTTTGTCTATCTAGGTCTCTTTCATAGGAAGGGTCAATTTTGAACTGGACTTCAACAAGTATGAGCCTTGGGACCTCATTGGTGTGCTCAATTCCTTCATTTGTTCTTCACTATATGTGTAACCCACACACCCATTTCATCTCAAATGATGATATATGTGATATATATTGAATGCCAAGTATTTGTAATGAGTACTACAGTCCCTTCAATATATTATTGTTGGGTATTTACATGATTGTTCAACATTTTATATATTTGGAATTAATAAATATTCTTGAGCCCTTTGAATTATTTGTGTAGTTTTTTTAAGATTCTTTTTATTGTATCTAATTCAAATAAATATTATTATTAGATTAATAGGCTTCTCTCTTTGAAAGACTCTAGCTGGATTGTCCAAACAATCCTGCTGTATTATGTCATGAAATAGAAAATAGGTCGTAAATGATCTCCCAAGAGGTCGTTCTAGTAGTGGTAAAGAGGAAAGGGTTGACTTGATAGCGTTTAATGCATTTCCTGCACGAGATGACAATTGTGGACAAGTGTTGATGCTAATCAAGATGGTCTGAGAACTTTGTCTTTCAATGTGTCTCTAATGAAGAGTCATGTTAGCCAGTTATTAAGCACAAATAATGGTCCACATAAAAATATCCTGCAAGTGAGTGTCGCACGTATTGCATTCTCTAAACTATACGCACAAATTACAATAGAATGATTGAGAATCCAATAGCATTGTACATTGGAAATTTTGTGAATTACTAGTGGAAAGAAAAGTGAAAAAAACAACATTGGTGTAGATGCTTGGAAACTTCCTTGACTCTACTTTAAGAATGATAGTTATTTTAGAGTTTGAAATTTGTATGAGCCCTCTCTATTTAGTATTATCACATAAAGCCTTGTAGATCTCTCCACTTATCCACTGTTAAAAAGGACAACTCTCAGCAATCCTTGTAAAATCTCAACTCATGGTTAGAATAATGGAATTATGTGATTGAAGAAGTAGAGTCCATCATTGCAGAATGTAATGTTAATAACCACACATTTGCTGCAACAGGTCGAGAGAAACAGAGCGCGGCAGAAAATTAGGGAGGCCAACGTCCATGGCTTCCCCAAGCATTTGAGTATCCTTGGCCAGAAATCTCGTACCCACTGCACCGCTCTGGCAGAGGTCTTTGTAAAACTTGTCGAACATGTCCCTCAAGCGGGCAGTGCAATGCTTCTGAGGATCCTTTGCAAACTGCTGAAACTCTCCCAAAATCACGACTTTCTTGAGCGACTCCTTTATCTCGTTCAGCGGCTTCACAAATGCTGAGGGAGGGACCTGAGCTCCGACTGCCGTGCTCAATTAGAATTCCTTTGGTATTTGAGTTAAAAATTTCTAATTATTATAGAAATTTAGTAACCAAGAAAAGTAGGTACTTCACTAAACTTGTTGGTTAGGTTTTCATGTTAAGACCCTATTATACACATTTAATAAAAACATATACTCTTAACACTTTTAACTTCAAGAGTGATAAAAAATACTCTTAACACTTTTAACAGCAATGGAGATGTTAAATTTGAAACAAATATTGAATTCAAAGGAAAGGAAAATATATGTACCCACTTGCAATTGTGTTCGGTGTTAGGGTCTTAACAAAAAATGTCTCAACTCATCATGACACACTGTCATCATTATATGTAGCATTCATCCCCATAAAAAGATGATTCTCCATTATTGTCTTCAATGGAATCAAACACATGCCAACCAAAATAAAATTTTAACCTCATATATAGGTTTAAAAAAATGAATCATTCAAACTCCTACTATGACCTGCAAAAGTGATACAAACATTATTAAAAAAGCATTTGCTAGGATGAAGGACCTTCAATAGTGATGTCGACATTATTAAAAAAGTGTTTGCCAAGATGAAGGAAACACACAACTTAGTGTAGTGATGCATCCTAAGACGGCAAACAGAATATTATGAACATGATTTTTAACTACAAAATCTCTATTTCTCTTCCCAACACTTAAATCCATAGGGAAAAATATTTGTGCAAAAAAATTACAAAAATGAAGTAAAATAATTATGACATAAGTACAAAATCTTTCAAAAGTGTCATCGGGACCAATCAAGAAGACAAGGAACATAGATGTATTCCCAATGTGATAACAAGGATAAAAAGATTTAAATGTCCAAATGCTACAATATATATATATATATATATATATATATATATATATATATATATATATATATATATATGACAATGAAAAATAGAGTATGAGTCAAAAGTGAATAATAATGGTTCTAGATAGCCAATAGAAAAAAGATGAATGAGAAGAAAAAATAATGATAGCTACTAATGAGTTGAACGATATTAAAATGCTGAAAAATAGTAGCTATAAAAGGAACAAAATAATGTTATGAGAAAGAATTGTTACTTCAAACATGATTAGAAAATGGAAAATATTGGAGGACAATCATTACTCCTTTTTTTGGGGGGGGGAATGTATTTAAATGAGAAGTAGTTGGACTACTATGACAAAGATGGTAACAAATGAGTTTGAATTATAAGACAAAGGTAAAAAATGAATCTTACTATTTATACAATGGCAATGGGGCATTTTAATATTAGTAGTCTTGACAAGCATGGTCTACATTCTTGAAACCAGACATATTATTGTAGCTTTGAGGTAATTGAAAAAACAAAATAGACTATATCTAGGGCAGAAATAGAAAAATCTTGCATAAGGCATGCCTTAACAATGACAGTGTTTAAAAGTAATCATGAGATATAGCTATTATGATGCATTTGTTTCTTTGTTTGTACAAACATCTAACTTTACAAGAAATCTATTTTAGGGGCAAAAAATCATCACAAATTGCCTGGACCCAGAGATTTGTTGTAGCTCTATAAAAATATGCAACAATAAATGGAATTTCCTTCATTCTAGGGCATGAGGAATGGATTCATGTACCACATCTTTTATTACATTATTTTTTTGATGGATTAGATTGGGTGCTAACAATTCGACTGATTATCTACATCCCAAAAATAGTGATGACTAAAGATTTATGCCTTCCTTAGGATTAAAACTATACAAAGAAATGGTAAAGCAACATAGAAATAAATAGAAATCAACATAGGAATGTCTTCTGGCATGCCATAATAGAAGAAAATGTCTTGTTTATCATGGATGACACTAACGATGGACATCCACACTCTGGCCTACTTTTTCTAAATTCCAAGTGTTTGTGGAATCTTGGTATAAAATACAAGTCTTCAATCCACATTAAAATAGGGCAAAATTTATTGATCTAAAAAACCTATGCACTATGTACAATAAATACAAGAAAAAGCCAAACTTACTTAAACTTTAATTTTGAACTGTTTGTAATCAAAGACACAAAAGGAAATGATTGATAACTACAAATCATAGATAACTCTAAAATTGTTGAAAGTATTGTGGTGGGAATTATTTTATCACTTTTTCTTTAATGAAGGCAATTCCTATTTAGGAAGAGAGTGAAAAAAGTTATGGAAACTCCATTATTAGGAGAATGTTGTAGGCTTTGGATAAATTATCTCTATAGAAGTAATTTACAATGTTGCCAGTGAAATCTTCAATGATCTTACAATGCTTTAATTTTTCCAGCACACTTGCCTTGCATGAATAACCATTATAGAATAGTTTTTTCTACTTGTGGAGTATTCCACCTGCAACCATTTGTAAAGTTTTCCACCTATTACAATGTGTAAATTTGTAGAATGAAAGCCATATGTACTGTACAAAATGGATGACACAACTCTTCAAATGTTTTTTGATAATTTTAAAGAGAAAAAAATAGAAAAAAAACCAAGAAAATTGAAGCTATCCAATAGGAAAAAAGAAATAGAAATGTAGAAAATTCATTGTAATAAGAAAATTTAAGAATTTCACTTCCTCTCGAATGAGATTTTGGAGACAAACGTGAATGTGAAAAAAAAAAAGTGTAGTGATCACGATCTTACCATTTCTATCTTTTGCAGAGAAAAAGACTCTCAGAGAAGAATGCAATATATAGATTTCTAGTTACAGCAGTTAACCCAAAATTTATTCTATTTCAGTAGTTTTAGGATTTCCAAAATTTAGATGCCAACAACCCCAAAGTCAATAGGGCTTCCAACAAAAAAAAAAAATATTTTAATTTTTTGAAACTACTAAAGAAAAATAAATTTCAAAATATCTCTATATGAGGAACCGAATAGCAATCTAGTACTATGTGTTGTAATGTAGTTACAAAATGATATTTTATGCTATATAGACATGGCCAAATCTATTTCAAACTTACAAAAATCTAAAATATTTAACCAGAGCCTTAGCATAATGGAGCAATTAGATGTGAATGTTTTAAAATGCCTTTTCGTTTGAAAAAATCATTATTACACAAATTTAGGCACCCAATAGTTCATTTACTTCCACATCAATACATGCAAACAAATACTACATATTTGCCATGCAAGAAGGAGAATACATTCTTGCCACTTAGCTCTCTTGCAAAATGCCAGTTGCAATGCTAAATAGTTTCCATAATATTTCCATTAGAAAAAGAAAATACTACAAGAAATAATAGTTGTGGCCAGTAGGAAAAAAGTAATATGAAATTATGACCTATGTTGATTTCCAAGTTCCTCAACAACTATAGTTTTAAGCAAGATTTTTTGTGAGTGCATGATTTTCAAGAGCCAAAGTAATGCTGGAAAGAGCAATTGAAAACTTTAGTCTCCTGCCTTACGAAAGGGACTAACAAGAGCTCTTTGAGAGCTAGAGTCCTTACCTTTTGGAACCATAGTGTGGGTTGGTGTGTTTAGAAAGGAAATCATCTTGTAATGATTATTGTGTAAGTCACCAAAATAACTATTGAAAGTGTTATATTGAATAGAAAAATGTCAAAATTTTAAGGCCTTGGTATGTTGACAGAAATACTTGATTGAATTTTTTTTAAAATAATTTAATAGGATAATAAATATCAAGAAAAGTGCAATTATCTTAAATTTAAACTAAAAATTAAACCAATAAATAAGTAAACAAGTTTATGATCAAAGACTTTAAACTACATTGTCCACAAATTTTCAAGTTAAACGAAGAGAATCAAGTTAACAAACTTGAAGTCTTCAGACATCAATAGTACATAATTCTTTTAAGTAAGAAATTGAAAGTAAAAAATAAATTGTAAAACTTGATTTCAGTGCTCTATTTCCTAAACAAATATTAGAAGCAATCATAGTAACAAATAAGCAATTTTTCTTAAAAGGTTAGTTCACATTTTACTTTTCTTTTACAAAAGGAAATGACGTGAGTGGAATCTACACCTATAGAATATATAAAAATATTACAGTAGAGGGATAGAAAGAGTATTGTATATTAGCTGAAATTTAATTAGTGCTAAATAGTAACAAAAATATTATTAAAAATTCATTCACTAACTAAAACTTTAATATTTATTTAAAATTATGAATATTTTGTTAGAATTTTAAAAATATTTTCAAGAAAGTAAAGACAGTGTAATATAGGTATGAACAATTTTTATTATGAATAACTATTCTCCAAGTGTAAGAAAAGAATACTGGCACATAAACATAATTTAAAAAAAAACTATGTCGAATGATTTAGATTCTTTCTTTTTTTAATGGAAAAAGTAGAAAAAAACTTCGTAAGTAATTTTTCTGAAAATATTTTTTTCTCCTAAAAAATTTGATTTGTATTTTGAAATTTTGGTCTGATGCATTTCTATGCTTTTGAAAAATTAACTGTTAATATATCATAATTCTATTGGTTTTCTAAGTTACAATAGTTTAGAATTATGTTTAGAAATAAATAAAATCCCCAATTTAATTTAATCTATTTGGAAGACAAAGCTTTACAAATTTCCCAAATAATGATTTGACACCATAAATAAATAAGGCATCAAATATTCTCCATAAGATGGTGTCAGAAATAAACTTGCTTATGAAACATGGTAGTCTTTGTCTACGGTGTTGGTTAATAGATTATTCTTTATGATTTTAACTCTTACACACCCTAATTCATGAACAATAACTAATTAAAATAGCTGGAAAGTTGCTTTTAAAAAGACTAACTTCCCTCTGAATTATTAGGTACAACTCCCTATTGTAGATTTTCAATGATTTTTTATTATTTCTAAATCTAGATAGGGTATGTTCTTCACCAGAGAACATGAGAGGTAATCCAAACCAAACCTATACAAGGTTCAACTCAGGCCAGAAATGATTTAGAAAGTTTGTTAAGTTTATGGACTCACACATCTTATGAACTCATAAAACTTAATTATTCAATGGTGCATGACAACTAATGCCAAACTGAACTCATTAGAAACATAAAATGCAGAGAAACTAAGATTAACTTGAATGAAAAATACTTAAAGGATGTCTTTGAACCTAAGATGAAAATACTTATCACATTCAGCTTACTATGTCAAAACAGGGGAATGAAGCTCTGTTCACTCCTTGTTTTAATCTAGATAAAAGAGAAAAATAACAACTAATTACTAATAGAATGGAATAGAAAATAATTGATACAAAATACCATTCAATTGACTTTACAACATCAAGTATTTCACACCAAAAATTAGTCAATCTTTTATTAATCTTTTGTTTCAATACATATAGGATTCTGAGATGACCATTACAATGGAATTTTAATCAGTTCATCTCCTCAAAAGAATGACAAATGGAAAGGAACCAGTTTTTCATATTACAATGATTATATTAAAATGTGAAAGAGGCAGAATATGAATCACTTTGCCTTCTTTCCTTTTTCTACATTTTCTCTATAGGCCTTAGTGGTGACAATAATTGGAAATAATTCTCCATGCCTTTGTACATGCACATTAGTATAACTCAAGAACCATCTAGATTGTTCTCTAGCCAAATCTTTGATGGCATTCAATCTATCTTGCGATTCCTCCATGGTCACATGTATGCATCTGCCAAGTTTCTGGAGTTTGGATACTCTATTTTGGTGTCCTAAAGATATGCTTATTAGACTATCTATAAAAATTAGAGAAATTTGTTTGCATGATAGTTATCCCAATTATTCCTTTTCCTTGCCCATTGTTTTGTGAATCTATATGCAGTCCCTTCAAGAGATCATAATCTCTGTCTTGATATTTCTTTACCTTATCTTTAGTCTCCTTTAGGCCTTTTTCTACTACCAAGATCATTTCAGACTTGAACTACATGCTTTGTCAAAGTTCTTGTTTTACTTTTAATATTGGAGCTATGCTAGCAATCAAATTTTTTACTACTTGGGTTAGTCTTTTAAGTACAGTTGTTTGATCACCTATGTCCATGTTGTTGAGTGCTAAGAACCTATGAGTACTCTTCTCATTAGAACACCTCTTGTGAAAGAATCGATTCATTAAAGAAAATTATAGTGATGGAGGAAAATGAAGTGGTGGGAGAAAAAACACACTTTGTGTTGGTTCATGGAGGATTTCATGGAGTTTGGTGTTGGCACAAATGTCTTCCTATCTTAAGAAAGGCAAGCCATGATGCCACTGCAATAGATCTTGCCTCATGTGGAATTCACCCAGTGGCTACAATGAAGTATTGCTTCTTATAATTCTGATTTCTTTATCTTGAGAGCTTGTGTTTGGAATCCACTATATTTGATCTTGCTAGCTAGGAACAACTGATTGTTCTTTTTATTGTACCTAATCTAATGATAGTTCTACATGAATTTGTAATCAACCTAGCTAATCAATGACTAGACCAATGTAACTGGGTTATAGCTTGTTTCTTTCTAAAAATATCTCCTATGATTTGTTTTTGTAAAATTACTTGCAAACTTTGCCCATTTTTATTGTTTTGCATTATTTTTGTGCAAGATGTTGAGCTGAGTCACTTAGCACTGGTTGAGTGTGTTTTATAGTTTTAAAGAACCTTATTGTTTTGACCAAAGTAGATTATATATAGATTATGTTCTTACTTTTTATCATCAAATGGTGTAAAGAAGGGTTTAATGTAAATCATATATACTTAAAATAAGCTTTTCTTAGTAGCTACTAAGGTAACAAATGACTTTCCATTGAAACATTCCATAACCTTTGCTAAACTATATTTGTAACAAAATGCACCCTACAAATGTGAAGAGTGGATTCTCACATAGGTGTTTTTATTGCTCATTTTTTTCTTAAATAATATACCTATAGTATGATTAATATAAATGAAAATATTTATTTGAAGAATAGTTATTTAGCTTGCCAATTCTAGCTGTGTGAATTCTTGCATGATGATCTTGTCCCTCTACCTTTTTTTGTGAATATGTAACTTCAATATAGATTTAAGAACATTTACAGTAGGCAAAAGTGAAATAATTTTTTAGAACCAATGTATTTATATCTGCCAATTTGTCCAATAGTTCTTGGACACTTTTAGGGTTTGGTGTTAGGATACTTCTCTATTGATTTTTTCTTCATATCTATGAGTTATCAAAAATAGAAATCCTCTAACTCCACACATTTACATCAAAAGTTTGTTTTACAATCTCTGTTATAATCAATTCCACCTTAAACAAAAAATTAAATGATTTATAAAAATTCCTTTGTCAAAGAGATCATACTCTACCAACAAAGGGATAGTATGTTCCTTGGTGCAACTACGAGATTATGTTGAAATAACTCATCTTTTCTTCAAATATTTAGCAAAAAATTGTCCTTTGTTACTAGTAGTCAAGAGACATTAAGAGGGATATAGTGATGTTTTTATTACATTTGACATACTCTCTCTTTGCATACAATTTTCAAAACTATTACGTCTCTTGTCATTGACTATGTTGTACTGTTACTACAAAGTTGTCAACAAAGATCAGATATGGAGAGACTTTTAGCCACCATTGAACAATAGCAATGAAAACTATGAGCACATTGGAATATGTAGATACAGACGATGACCCCATTCTTGGATATATTTTGCGGTATTGGCTATCTCCATCCAACTTTCCAATCAAAATCGCTAGGAAATAAGGCTATCGGCTTAACGAAATTCATTTTTAGTATTAGTATTTATATTGTTTACATATAAATGTTAATTTAAAATTATTTTAAAAAGTTATGTTTTAATCTTGAAATACTATATATATATCTATATATATATGTGTGTACACACACATATATATGTATGTATGTATATTTTTTAAATTTAAAAAAAAATTAGTAATAATATGTTTTTTTGGCAAGTTTTTATATACCTAATCACTAGCTTCATCTCTCTAAGGAAATTTATTTGACTGACATTCTAAAGAACATTTTAATAATTTTTCACCTTGGACTTTTCACAATAGGCAATGACTCACTGCTCCAAAAGAACTCTTATTATTTTTATTTTTGATAAACCGATGATTGTAAAAATGATTATAACAAAACTCAATCAATTTGTAAAATTTATGATACGATATTTCAAAATGACGTTTGCGAAACAAATTATAACAAAAACTAAACAATTTCTTAAATCAACGTCGAGTAACGCATGACAGAAGATAATTCAAATACCATAAATATATGTGAAATCCCTCACCGAATGACCATCTTATTTGTTACACACATAACTAAAACTTTTACCGTTTAGGGTGAAGGCCTATAGAATTAGGCTTGACATTCTTCGATATAATACATGGGATTCTTCGATATAATGCATGGATGAAGCTCTGTGGGAGTAAAATAGACAAAAGGGTACATCGATATTAATCCTAAAATACCTTACAGAAGCCGAGCAGAGTGTGCACACAGCTCAATGACACACATTCTTCATTTCAGAGTTCATACTTGAAGAATAGGTCTACTTCCTCTAACTTGGCTCCCATTGCCAAATCCATACAATTGCTTATTTCTGGGTTAAAGTGATTCTTCCAATCAGCGACATCACCTTTTCGAAAAAAGTATTGATTGCTCAATGACCCATTATTGTAATTAAGTTGCCCATTTCTGTTGACATCCAAAGTGAGATTGAATGCTACAATGACTGTCTATACAATGAATATCATCCTCCGACAAAGAGGATTTCCCCAAGAAATCCAAAATCTTTTTGATGCTGGACAAGGAATCTGCCTTCCTGTCTTCATAAGTCAAAAACAATATGTTACTCTAAATCCTACTGGCATTCCAAAAGTCCAGTACATGATCAACAAAAGGACCTCAGCGAGAGATGCCAGAACAAAATGAATCAAAGAATACCTCCTTCGAAGCCACAGATAATGTCTCAATGCTTAGGATATTTTGCATTGTACGCAAGAACTTCCAGTGGGAAACGAATGTGTCCTTGGGATTTCTTGCAATATAAATGATTTGGCAACCCAAAGTAGTGATTTGATGTGGGAGAGCAGGGTAAGGAAGATGGATGCCGAGGCATCTTGGTGAGGGGGTTTCTTCAACTAGAGTGGGGCTATTAGGCATTGCTCGTGAACTGTAGGCTTTTTCTATGTTAAGAATCAATTCGTGGACACTCCTTCCCTTCAAAACGTCCCCCTTGCTTTCGCTCATAGTGCTCGCAACGATAGCTTTCAACCAGGTGATTCCAGTCTTCATTCTGGAGCACAAAAACACGTCGTCCTCGCGTACTTTGAATTGGGAGTACATGTTCATCACTCCCTCCAGAATTATATAGTCATAGAAGAAACCATCATGCTCCACAAGTTTAATTCCATACGTACATTCTCTCCTTCTACTAGATGAATGGAAGAATTATATAGTCATAGAAGAAACCATCATGCTCCACAAGTTTAATTCCATACGTACTTTCTCTCCTTCTACTTAGATGAATGGAAGGGCATTGGCATATTCAACCAAAGGCAGGGGAATGTATGAAGCAATAAATTTTAAGGAAGCAAAAGTGCACACAATCACTTCCTACACCAATCTTTGAGAAGATGATTATGCAAATTCAACTAACTATTGTAGAGATCTCAAGAAATGCATAATAACATAATCAAAATAACAATGAACACATAACATAGTGATTATCATATGGAAACCCTTTTGGGAGAAAAACCTCACCCCCCAAAACCTACACAATGTATTATCAAACTAAAATGATTACAATACACTTGCAATGCAAGTTCTTACAGGAGCGCATCACCACAACTTGAACTTGGAGAGACTCCTTCTAGCACTAGTCTTGCAAACTAAACTCAATTAGACAAACACATCCCCAAACCCTCTTTTTATAGTGATTTTACAACCTAGAAACTACTTGTGGTTTTACAAAACCATGGGCAAAACTACCATGCCACATGTTACCCATTTTTTACATTTACATTTCCAATATGAAAAAACAACTAGGTTAAAATAGTAATTCCGTCCATAATTTTGTCTCTTAGTTTAGAACCCCATAAAAGTCATAAAACAAGCCAACTATGCTCTAAAATTGACCCTTCTATATTCTACTATGGAAAAGGCACCTTTTGGTATTTTATACTCTTTTCCAAGATATAAACAAGTGGAAAACTTCCTCAAACAAATTCTAAAAATTTTCAGAGAAAATATTGCAAGGTTGAGACACTTGTTGAACACCTTGCAAGAGTCAAGGGATCTAAAATATCATGGACTTAATTGTTAGGGGTTGAGAGGCCCATAGACTTTGAACACCATCTAAATTTCTATGTGCTCATGGGCTTAGTTAATGCATCAACAACATTCACCAAAATCTCTACCTTTTCCAGCTTCACCTTGCCATCATCGACCATATCTCTCACAAAATGATATTGTACATCAATGTGCTTGGTCCTCGCATGAAAAGTCAAGTTCTTTGCTAGGCAGATTGCACTCTACCTATCACTATAAATTGTCACTACACTGTATTTGAACTCTATATCTAAACACAATCTCTTTAGCCAAATAGCTTCCTGGTAGGCAAGAGTAATTGCCATATACTCTACCTTAGTAGTGGACAAAGTGACCACAGCCTATCGCTTGCTCATCCAACTGATTGCACTACCAAATAATGTAAACTCATATGTACTGGTGGATCTTCTTCTATCAACATCACCAGCCTAGCCTGAATCCACGAATATCCAAGGAATGCTAGTTTCAAGTTCCATGAAAACATATTGAGTACTTTGAGGTACCCCACAAGTATCTAAATTTTTTTTTTACTGCATCCCAATGTATTGTTCCAAGATTAGACATATAACAGGAAAGTACTCCCATTGCTTGGGAAATGTCTGGTCTTGTATAGACCATAGCATACATCAAACTTCCAATAGCACTCTAATATGGTATTCCACTCATCTCTTCCATCTCCAATGGGGATGTAGGACACTGCGCGCTAGAAAGCTTTGTTTCCATTGTAACAAGAACACACAATGGTCTTGAATCCTACATATTAAACCTTTTCAAAATAGTACCAACATACTTACTCTAGCCTAGCCAAAGCTTTCTGTTTTGCCTATCTCTTATAATCTCCATTCCAAAAATGTGCCTAGCTGCACCAAGATCTTTCATTTCAAATTTTATTGAGAATTGAGATTTTAACTCTACAATCAATCCTTTTCCTTTTCCAATAATCACGTCATTAACATACAAGGAAATAACTAGGAAACCATCACCATAAAATTTGAAATATATATAGCGATCAGATTTAGATCACACAAATCTCAAACTCAACACATATGTATCAAACTTTTGGTACCACATCCTAGGACTCTGTTTTAAACGAACAAGGATTTCTTCAATTTACAGATCAAACGACTTTTACCTTTTACCACATAGTGCTCTAGCTGTGACATGTAAATTTCTTCCTCCGAATCTCCATAAAGGAAAGTAGTTTTCACATCCATTTGCTCGATCTCTAGATCATAAGCTACTACAATAGAAATAAAAAATCTAATGGATGTCATTTTGGCTACTGGAGAAAAAATCTGACCATAATCTACTCCCTCAACCTGAGCAACCAAATGTGCTTTATACTTCTCAATGCTTCCATCTGAACCCATCTTTCTTTTGAACACCCATTTACAACCAACAAGATTCCATCCTTCAGGCAATGGTACAAGGTCCCATGCTTGATTCCTCTGAAGAGCTACCATTTCTTCATCCATGGCTATTTTCTAGGACTCTGAATCATTCATACCAAGAGCCTCTTGTAGACATCTTGGTTTATCAATATTAGCATTCAATGCAAATATGCATCTCCAATCATCAGGAGAATACCCATACCTTTCAGGTGGTTTCCTTTGTCTAGTAGATCTTCAAACAAGATCTGGTTTAGGTTCAAGAGGTTCAGGTTCATGATTAGGTTCTCCCTCTTCCTTTGATGATTCAGAACTTGTAGAGCTCTCTTCAAAATCTCATCTTTCTAAGGGCCTTGATTCAACTTTCTCAAGTATAGCAAGAAGTTGAATCACATCTTTCTTTTCTTCTATCCATTCTGGTTGCATTGTAATAGAAGAAGGCTTAGTTTCTCTAAAAATAACACTTCTGGTATAAAATGGCTTTTGTGCAATAGGATTCCAAAGCTTGTATCCTTTCACACCATAACTATATCCAATGAAGATATATTTGATAGCTGTGTTATCTAATTTTATCTACTTCTCCTTTGGCACATGAGCATATGCCTTACAACTAAACACTCTCAGATGTCTAAGTGGAATCTTGTGGCCTGACCATGCTTCCATTGGCCTCTTATCAACAAGAGCTGATGTAGGAGACCTATTTATCAGGTAGCAGGCAGCGGCTATAGCTTTGGCCCAAAATATTTGTTCTAGTTTAGCACCACTCAACATAGTCCTAGCCTTCTCCATTAGGGTCCTATTCATTCTTTCTACAACTCCATCCGATTGTGGAAAATACAAAGTTGTCTTCTCTCTTTTAATACTACAATCTTTACAGAATGTGTCAAAATCATTGGAACAAAATTCACCACCATTATCAGTTCTCAAACATTTTATTTTTTTTCCAGTATGCAATTCAACCATTGCTTTAAATTCTTTTAAATAGATGAAAACTTTAGCTTTAGTTCTAAGAAAATAAACCGATGTTCTTCTACTAAAATCATCAATGAAGGAAATACAATAAACTGATCTACTAATAGAAGGAACATCAACTAGATCAAATACATCACAATGGATTAAATCCAAAATACATGAAGACTTATGAGAACTTGAGTAAAACTGAATGCAATTTTCTTTACCATAGATGCAATCCTCACAAAAATTAGATTCAAGATTGCAATCATGTAACCCATCAACAAGGTTCTTATTTTTCAAGCTCCGTAGACCCTTCTCACCTATGTGGCCAAGTCTCTAGTACCATAACATGGTCTTCTCTGTAGGAAACTTTGATTTAGTAGACAAAGCACCCTTGGGTACCCAAAAACCATGACCATTTGTTGAAAGAGAAATCTTCTCCTTCTCCAACTGAGTAGTCTTTTTCACAATCTTATCAGAAGTACTATTGAACTCAACCATGCATGCATCAAGCTAGTACAATATACCCAATCTCCTTCCTCTTGCTATTACCATAGCACCTCTCACCATTTTTACACTTGCTTTAGAAAATTGTAGATGCACACCCACATCTATTAGCTTACTAATGGATAACAAATTCCTTGCTAGTCTAGGGATATGCAAGACACCATCAAATTTTCTAATTCTACCATCAGAAAATTTCACACAAATACTTTCTTGAGTAGCAATATCAAGTACTGAATCATCACCCAAATACACCTTACCACCATCAAAATTTTTATACTTATTAAACCTGTTCCTATTAGGAGTCATGTGGAAAGATGCACCTGAGTTTATTAACTATGCATTTTCAACTGCATGAGTCGCCAAGGCTGTGATAAAAGCATCTCCATCTTCATTCTTGTACTCAAAATTAGAATCTTCCTTGCTTCTTCTTCTTCTTTTTCTTCTCCTCTTTGTAGTCCTTTTAGAAGTGTCTAGGTTTTCGACAATTCCAATAGATTGCCTTGGACTTACTAGGAGATTTTGATCTCCCCTTATTTTTGGACTTAGAATGGCCATGCTTCTTTTCATTCTTGCCTCTTTGGCATTCAGAGAGACCTTCCTTCTCATCTCCTCAAAAAGTAGAGAACCAAAAATGTCCTCCATCTTCAAGATGACTAAAGTGCTCCCTATAGCCATCACAAGACTATCCCATGAGTTTGGCAATGAACATAGCAAGATTTGGCACCTTTCTTCTTCATCCATTGGCAGCACCCCTACCGAGATTAACTATGTCACCAACATATTTAAGATTTCCAGATGCTCAAAAATTTGTCCACCTTCTTCCATTCTTAAGGAATACAACTTCTTCCTTAAGAAAATCTTGTGCACAAGTGATTTCACTTGATAGATCTCACATAGCTTTATCCAAAGCTTCTTTGAAATAGGTTCTTCATGGTCATTAACCAGAATTGATTCTACAAGACACAATCTGATGAGACCTTTAGCTTTTCTTTCGGTCACATGATATTTTGAGGCTAAACTCCGATCTATGGGCCCCAACTTTTTCTCATCAATCACATCCCATAGATCTTCCATCTTCAACTTCCACATCTCAAAGTTTGTACCAAAAAAATTTTCGACATCAATTCTTCCCAACCTTCTTGCCATCTTTTCAATCCTGCAATACACAAATGAAATACTCTACGCAAGCTCCCAGTCAAACCTTGATTAGCTCAAAAAACCCTGTACCCAAAAAATAGAACTAAAACTGGCCAGGCTCTAATACCACTTGTAAGGAAGCAAAGGTGCATGGAATCACTTTCTACACTAATATTTGAGAGGACAATTATGCAAATTCAACTAACTATTGTAGAGATCTCAAGAAATGTATAATAACATAATCAAAATAACAATGAACACATAACATAGTGATTACCGTGGAGAAACCCTTTCGGGAGAAAAACCCCACCCTCCAAAATTATCAAGCTAAGATGATTACAATACACTTGCAATGCAAGTTCTTACAAGTGCACATCACCACAACTTGAACTTGGAGAGACTCCTTCTAGCACCAGTCTTGCAAACTAAACTCAATTACATAAACACCTCCCCAAGCCCTCCTTTTATAGTGATTTTACAACCTGGAAATCACTTGTGGTTTTACAAAACTATGGTCAAAACTACCTTGCCACATGTTACCCATTTTTGACATTTACATTTCCAATATGGAAAAACAACCAGGTCAAAATAGTAATCCGGTCCATAATATTATCTCTTGGTTTAGAACCCCATAAAACAAGCCAACTATGCTCTAAAAATTGCCCTCCTATATTCTACTATGGTTAGGGAACCTTTTTTTATTGTATATACTCTTTTCGAAGTTATAAACAAGTGGAAAACTTCCACAAACAAATTCTAGAATTTTCCAGAAAAAGATTGCAAGATTGAGAGACATGTTTTCAACATAAGTGTGATAACAGTGATGAGGTCTCACTTAATACAAAGCTGAAGAAACTGTTCATGGAAGAGAGCATTCAATAATTGTGGACATTTTTATTTTCTGCTATAAACATAAGATTTTAGGTTTTATCTATTGGACACTATGGGGTCTTGACAATACCACACTTTCATATGCTAACAATTACTAGTTTGGATTTTTATATAACAATTGCATTCTCTCTAATGTTGTATGCATTATTTAACCATTCTCTCACATGGTAGTGTTAGACCAAAACTATTCAGTCAGTTCCTGGATTTATCATCTCTTACATTTTTTATCTTAAGGGACCACATTTCAATTCACTAAAACAAACCATAGATTGCTCCATTTGTCATCTTTATCTTGTCAAAAGCATCTTGCACATGATAAAATTCAACAACTGGAAAAGATTAAAAATAATTAATTTTTCAAATCATAGGTTTTTAAAAATATAATGTTGACTGAGTTGTTACATATACTCTTATATGCTAACATAATATGCAAACAATTGCATATAGTATTTCTAAAAGGTGGTTATAAATAGTAAGTGGTAGAATTATATTTTATTATTATAAATTATTTTAAATATCTTTTATATTCAAAAGAAAATACCTTTCATTTATGAAAGATTCAATATAGGATATGATGCTTTTTCCATTATTGGCATTAGCACTTGCTAGCATCTTCCCTTTGGCTAACACACTCTTTCTAAATATTGTAGTATCATCTTCACATAATTTTGAACAATAGTTGGCAATAGGAAAATCACAAACATGTAACCACTCTCACCACATGGCATACCAATGACTAATTTCTTATTTCAAAGAACCAAGGTGTTCAAATTATAATGACCTTTGGGGTATGCTTAGATAGGAATTTCATGTGAAGTGGCAATCTCTATTTTCTTCTAAAATTGAAAAGATTTCACAAGATTTTTTCCCATCGCTTGTAAACTATAAGTATAGGGAAACATCTTATCAATAGATTAACAAGTTGTCTTTAAATTTATTGTGAGTGTAAAAAGGCATTTCAATTTGAAATATTTTATATATTAATCAACATGAAAAAATAGGGAATTCACTCATCATGGTATAATAGCTTGATTGTGTATAACTGCAACACACTAATAGTAGATAAACAACAAAATCAACTTATAAAAAGGCTATTAATAAATTAACATGGGCTATATATCAACAACCCATTTGAAAATTCACACTATGATACAAAGTAATAGCATCAAAGAAGGGAGGGTGAAAAAAATTATCTTGAAACATAAGTTAGTATAGAAAAATCCATATAATATATAGCAAGAGTTCAAGGAGCTGCTCATGATAAAAGTAGAAAAAAAAAGCACATTTGCACGGGTGCCAATGATATTGGCCCCATTGAACTTGATCAGAGGATCTAATAGCACAAAATGATTGATGGAACACATTGGACAAGTCATTAGTAAGGAAATCAAACAAATATTTATTGTTACCTTTATCTTGTAATATTTTCTTAGAATTGTGCATTGCCTTAGAGAAATAGAGATTGTTGAGTTGTGCGTACCTTGATGACTAATTCTTGATATGCTATATGCCTTTGTTTCGAATCCATGCACCTTTAACTATAGTACCTTTAGTGGAAAAGGTTGATCTAATACCTAAGAAAAAAGTTTCTAAGGATGTCAAAACAATAGAGTCATTGCAAAAGAAAATTTTGAAAATAAAGAGGGAAGATAAAGAGAACAAAGTGGAGTTTGAAATGGATAAAGGAGATATTCTATAGTTAGCTTTAATCTATTTACAAAAGAAGGTAAATTATAGATTATTTAGAATTCAAAAAATGTTGGAATTACAGGAGGAAAGCTAAACTCTAAGAGCAGGGGATGAATCAGTGCTTTAAGCTTTAACCCATAAAATATTCAACACACATCCATCTCACATATTTAGTAAGTAAACTAAAATACCATGTAAAGCATGTGCATCTAAAGTATGTAAACAAGTAAGCATTCACACATACATGACACAAGATATGATTACCTAGAAACCCTCCACTGAGAAGGTAAAACTAGAGTGGGGATGGCACCCACAAATCTACACTACTACAGTAATAAAGTGTATCTAATGAAGGTTACAATTTTTGATGATGAAACATGATCTACCCTGTGAAAGGTATGCCCTGTTAAAAGCTTACAAAGACTATTAGGTCTCACCTTGTTAAAGGATTTCAACACCCTATTAAAAGGATGTTTGGTTAAAGGACTTCAACTCACAATTAAGTAAGCACCTTATTAGAGGATTTCAATACAACCTATTAGGACTACTCTATTAAGATATTTAACTGATTCACCTATTAGAACATCTCAGCAATGGTCCTATAATTAACAATTTGTTGCTTGATGACAAATCACCTCTATATTTTTGTGTACTTGATCATTCTCGATCAGACATCTCTCTATTGTTTATTGTTTCCTTTCTCTATTCTCCTTTAACTAATTTTACAATGCAATTTAGATCATAATTCATTGGTCACCATGAATGTCCTAGTTTGCACATGCAAAAGTCTCCTTGATCACTCATTCATTCCCTTTCCATTCATTCATAAGAAGTTTAAGGTTTTTCCTCCTTAAGAAGACCTAGATGACTTAGGGTTAGGTATGAATCAATGGTTATGATTCATCCACATTGTCTCTTAAGCTTTCCCTTTATGTGATTGGATGTATTTAATATAGTAATTCAAGATTCATCCTTATCACTAAAATATAGTAATTCAATCCTTAAGTCAGCCCAAAAATGGTTTACATAGTAGTTTGTGCCAATACAAATAACTATGACAAAACTGTGTTACTTAGCATCTGAAGTCGTTGGTGCTTGGCACATACTATGACTTCAATGTTGTCACTTGGCATCTGAATGACTCGGTATGCACTACTTGCTCAGCTCCTAAATCATTTGACACATACTATCTGCTTAGCACTTGAGTGACTCAGTATATGAGTGACTTGACACTCTCTATTTACTCGACATGCTCTAACTTATATGTTGTGCTCAACATATGTTAGTTGTACAACATGAACTAAGTAAATGACTTAATTGTATAGACTCTCACTTGTCAAAACAAATTTGAGATTAGTAATGAAGGACATTCTTTGTTATAACTAGCTATAGGAAATTTTGAAAAGGATAAAACAATTGTCTAGCCTACATTTGAGAATGTATAGAAAGAATTGGTAAAATGAAGTATATTCAGCTAGTTGCCAAGTTTGACAAGGATAGATCAGCCAAAACCATGCTCACTTGTAAGTTGGTAAAAATATTTGGTCAACTTTATCATGCTTTTTGAGAATATTGAAGCTAAAATGATTGACTAAGAGCCATTTTTTATTGGTTGACTGAGACACTGTTACCACTAATTTTAGATGAAAATAAAAATGTAAATGAATTTCAAAGGTGGATAACTAAGACAATATATAAGATCTATGAGGTAGTTAAATAGGTTTGTCAAAATTATGCTTTGGACTCTATGAAAGAATGCAAAGGAAATATTATCAATTCATAGATTTATTACAAGAACTTCTAAAGGAGATGACATAATATGTTTTTGAACACAATCCCTATAGATAAGTGATAGATCAAATCCTAGGTCATAGTTGACCAGATGATGTTGAGTATGAGGAGCAGATCTAGAATTGTAATATTATTGACAAGTCATCCTTTGAGGCCCCACCAGAACAAAAATATCAACAAGGGTCTAATTTCATGGAAATTGTGGGAAACATGTAGTTGCACAAAGAGAATAAGAAGTCAAGGGTACATAAACACTTCAACATGAATTCCTCGAGTGATAAACTTCGTCCATTGCTTTGCTTTCAATTGCTCTATATTTTTCAAATGTATCAAATCAGGTAGTGAAATGTATCCCTTTCCAAGTTATAAATCTTGTTGCAATTCTTCTCTATAAGAGCATTTGCAATACTAGGAAGAAAGGGCAGAGTTTCCATTTTATGAGTACATGTCATATTTTTTGGTCCATACTGTGGTAATATTTTTCATATTTTCCTTGAACTAAGATAACAATTTATTTAAAAATATAATGACAACTTATTTTCCAGTTTTAGCATTAAAGTTTTGGTCATATACCTTGATGTATACATTTCAAGGAAATCAATGTAAAGAATTCATTAGAAGTATTTTATGTTGAATCTTGTCTCATTTTTGGGATTATATGTTTTTTAATTTTTTTGAATAAACGTTTTAGGATTTTAGTTGCAATTTGTTTAAGTTTATATCATGTTATGTTTTTTGTTAATTCAGAGGATTGAGTAAGTGCTCACTATAAATTGACAAAATTATAGGGTTTAAGGAAGGGATTATTTTCATGTACATGGTAGATGGATAGATTAATAGGCCATGATATATGATTTGACTTTGATTTTTGCCATTGGATAACATAGTGGTTATTTTATAGTTGTGAAGCTATTTCACATACTTCCTATAATAAAATAAAAACCAAAATAAAAATCAAACTTATTTTTAATTTATTATTATAGATCTTGAATGCAGACCCTAACCTGGCTTATGGGTTGATAGGTTGTGTAATTACCTCTTTCACATCTATTTGTTTTGATAAGATCTAGGGTCATAATTTTCTTTTTTGAAGACTATAAAATGTATAATGTTGTGAAGTAATGAAGTTAATAATAGGTTACCCACCTAAATTTTATAGAGTTCAAAGAGTAGAAGACAATGTTGTATTGTAATTTGGTCCTATTTCTTAATTTAAAAAAAAAAATTTAATATGTTGAATAGAAAATAATTAAAATTTTCAATTTTACATAAACATTATTGATTTTTTCACATACTATGTAATATTAAAAAAAATACATGGTGAAAATATGGGAGATGATAAAGAATATTTATTTTGCACTTAGAGAATCAAGATTAGTTCTTATCTAGAACACTTCTTCTGAATGGGCGTTGGTGCGATCTACTCTGACTTGAGTAGCTAGGGTCTACATGTCCTTGGCCTATTCTTCCTTGGTTTATCTTCTTGGTGTATAGGGTCATTGTTGATGTTTGTGGTGCTAGCTTCTGTAGGGAGCCATTGACGAAGTTTTATGAGATTGGTGTGGGCTTTTGGCGATAGTTTAGGGTTAGGGGCCGGCTAAGATTGGGTCTGTAGTTGGTCACCTCTACTTTGCTACTGCATTTGGTGAATGGTTGTTTGAGGGTATTTGAAGGTAAGGGGTCTTTGGATTGGATTTAAGGTTTTCTTGGATTTTGGATGGTGCAATCAAAGATCTTACATCATAAAATTTATCTGTTGTTATGGAGATGGTTGATTCCTCCATGTTGATGTAGATGGATTCTAAGGGCCATGTTGATAACCTCCTAACTGGTGTAAATACTTCATGTTTGAAGTGTTTATTCAAATTTTATTCAAATAGAAAAGGTGAATGGTTGTCTGGAGTGGTTAGATGATTGACCAGTTCTGGTTATTCAACCCAAGAAAATTTTAGAGGATGTAGAATGTTGGAGCAAGCATGCACTCATTTGTAAGCTTTTGGGTCTTTGTATCTCTCTTCTTGTGTTAGAATCATGGGCACATCAAATTTGGAATCTTGAAGGGGATATGGAGATTCTTCTGGCTTCCAATAACTATTTTCTAGTTATTTTGTCAAATATGATAGACATTAATAAGGTGTTTGAAGGTGGTCCTTATTTCTTTAACCAGGTAGGAATTTTATCAAACCTTGGCACTTACAGTTTAACTCTATTGTGGAGATTCCCTCTTGGGTACTATTATCATGTGGGACCCTCAATCCCTCCCTTTGAACCTATACAGTCTGGCTAACCTATCTAGTGACAACCTCATTAACAGTTTAAGATTTTGGTATAGTGGTAGTTGGTCTGTGTCAACAAACTAGAAACTCTATTGGGGAGGGATTTGAATCCCACAAGTGATATTTACTCACCTCATGATTTTCTTTGTCCCACATAGACCTCTTAGCTTGGAGGGCTAAACTATTATCATGTGGGACTCTTAATCCCTCCCTTCAGACCTATGTAGTCCCTGGCTAACCTCTGCGGTGGCACCCTCACTAATAGTTTGAGCTTTTGGTGTAGTAGTAGCCATTCTATGTTAACAAACTAGAGATTGCACAAGTCCATTATGGAGGGGATCGAACTGCACTGGTGCTCTTTACTCACCTTGTGGTCACATGTGTCCCATGTAGATCTCTCTACTCGAGGGGTTAAACAATTATCATGTGGGACCCTCAATGCCTCCCTTTGGACTTTTGTGGTCTTTGGCTAACCTCTCTAGTGGTACCCTCACTAACACTTTAAGCTTTTGGTGTGGTGGTAGTTGGTTTGTGTTAATAGGTACCAGTGTGGGTTTTTCTACCAAGGATACCTCGGGAATTTTGGAGAGAGGATATTCTTCACTTAATTTTGCTATTTCTTGGAAAACCTATAGGTTCAGCTACTTAGACTCAAGATCATAAGGTAATTTTATATGCATGAATTTGTGCTAAGGTTGATCTTAATAATCTACTACCAATCTATGGAAATTTTCTTGGACACTGGCCCATGCATTCAACAATTGGATTATGAGAACTTATGTTTTAGATGTAGGATATGTCATGAGTATAGACACTTACAATGTAAGTGTCCTCAAAATAAATTCTCTCAACCATTAGTTTCTATTGTTCTAGCCCCTAAGGATGATAAGGATAAGTCCCTATGCTAGAGGGATCTATAGACAAGGAGGGCTTTGTCCTAGTCAAGCCATGCAATAAAGGAATAGGGAAGAAGAGAACCTAGATGGACAAATAGAATAATGGCACTTTTAACAAGTTTAATATTCTAAATGATTTGGTTCAAGAGGAAGGCATGCCAGTTGATCTACCCTCGAGGGATGGTTCTCATCGAGGGTCCCAGGTAGGGGTGGTAAAGAGTCTAACCTAGTTACCATAAGAGAAACAAGGTCAACCAATTATTTTGGTTGATCTAGTTCAGGAGAAGGATTGTGGTGTCCTTGGGGGGCACAACCAAGGAGCAATTCAAATCACACCGCTTCTACCCTCCTTATTTAGAAAGGGATTCTAGATATCACAAAAGGTACTAAAGTAGCACCTTCTCTAGGTTTACAACAAAAACCCTTTTAAAATGGTCCCTTAGAGAAATCTGCCAAGAGTGGAAGGAAGACTATCCAAGACAAGGTTAAGATGATGGGGGAGATATTAGTTGAGTTAGGGTGTGTGAAACCCATTGATTCCCACTTTTGGAAACCTTCTAAATGATTATTCTCTCCAAGACTGTTAGGGGGTTGAACAACATCCCTAGACAAAAGGTTGTTCATAGACTGATAGATTCTTATCCTCCAGATATTATTTTCATTTGGGGAACTAAGCCTATAGTTGATGGTTTGGATAGCTATGGGAATAGGTTGTGGCCCCACAGTAGCTAGTATGTAGTGGGTCTCAAGGTAGCCTTCGTGGAACTGCATGCCTTTAGAATCCTAGGAAGGTGACTCCTTTGTAGTGGATTTTGAGTAGGTCTTCTATCTCTTTGATTACTTCCCACTTTGAGATGGGAGAAAAGTGAATGTTCTCTAATATTTATACTCCTAATTATTTGGAGGGAAAGTCTCTCATGTGGTCACACATCACTTTTTTATGCTCCTTAGATCCTTTCCTCTTGAGGATAGTTATAGAAGATTTTAATGATGTTACTAGTTTAGAAGATTAGAGAGGTGGGGCTGCTCAATTGGCTCCTTCTTCAAATATGCTTTGATATAGTTTTGGTTCTCTGAATCTCATTGATGTTAATCCTAGCAATGGTACCTTCACCTGGAATAATAGAATGAGTGCAATAGAGGCCATCTTTGAAAGACCAGATAGATTCTTAGTTTCTTTCTTTTGGATGGATGTCAGATGGTCTACTAGATCTAAAGTTCTTGATTTACATTGTTCCCTTTAAGGCTACTGAAAATACCTCTTTCAAGTTTTAGTTGATGTGGATAAGGGATCCCTTTTTGCAAGATCTTATGCTAGTTTGGGGGCATAAAGGTATGCCTCCTCATGGAAATACCATGTTCTCCTTCAAGAAGAGGCTGAAGCATGTGGAATTTAGGCTTAAAAGGTGGAACAAATAGTTCTTTGGGAATCTCCAAGACCAAAAGCTAGCAACCTAGTCTTGGTTGATCAATGTCACTCATCAAATCAGGGATGAAGGAATGATTGTGGATTTAATTTTTGTTGAGTCCTCATCTCTGATGGTGTTAGAGGAATGAGAGCTTTGGGAGGAAATTTTCTGGAAGCAAAAGTCTCATTTGGACTAGCTATAAGAAGGAGATAGGAACACTACTTTCTTTCATAACATAGTTAAAGCCTGCAAGTATGGTAATTCTATTTCCTCTCTCATCTCTATTTTTGGAGCTCAACTCTATTCTGGAGAGGATATCTCTCTAGAGGCCATTAGATACTTTTCCCAAATTTCCTCTAAGGAGGAATCAATCCCAATGGTGAAGGCATGGACTACATTAGATTGTATTCCCCAACGAGTTTCTAAAAATTTGAATAGGAATCTATTAAGACCTATTTTGTTACAGGAGCTAGAGAAGGTGGTTTTTGGTATGAAGAAAGGGAAAGTCCTAGGCTTGGATGGTTTATCCATTGAATTTTTCCAAGAATTTTAGGAGATTATTAAATTTGATCTTCTTGAAGTGATTTAGGAATCACATAAGTGTTAGGATTTGACAGATCCAGAACAATATAAGAACAAATAGTTAAATGTAGAAATGAAAGAAGAAAATCATAAGAACATAGATAATACATAGATTTAATGTGGTTCACCAAAACCTAGACTACACCCACCTACACAACCATCCAACTTTTACTATTATCTAGTGATTACAGTACAAGCCCTTATAGCTCAATACTGCCACAAGAATAACTTATCTCAGTATACATCACATTTCAAAAATCCCTAACGCTAAACTATCTTATATAATATATTCCTGCTTTAGGATTACAATATACCTATCTAAACAAGGCATGATAAAATAGGAGTACTTCTTTGATCAGTCACCACAAACTAAAAATCTTCCACTTGGGGACTGATTAGACTACACCCTAGACAACAATCTCCCACTTGGAGATTGATCCTATAGAAATACCACTACCACATGGGGCTCCAACTAGATAAAAGCCTTTAATATGTATTAACTCCATAATCATCAGTCAAGAAGCCCAATAGAAGCTGAGCAAGAACACAAATTCTCCTTGGGGACTATCTTCATGAACATGTCTATAGGATTATCACTTGTGTGAATCTTTTTAAGTCATAATTTGCCATCCTCCAAAATAGACCATATAAAATGGGACTTGAGTTGTATGTGATTTTTCGTTGAATGAAAAATAGAATTCTTTGCAAGATGAATGGCACTTTTGCTATCACTATACAATGGGTGATCTTCCTTCTTCTAACCCAATTCCTCCATAAAACATTGTAACCAAATCATCTCCTTGCTAGCTTCCATAGCAGCTATATACTCAACTTCAATGATTGAAAGTGCATGAACCTTCTACAATCTAGAAATCCAACTAGTTGCAGTACGCTTTACAGTAAAAAAAATACCCTATAGTACTCATCCTTGTATCAACATCTCCTACCAGATTAGAGTCATCAAATCCACTCAAAAGAGAACTAGATCTTGTGAAAACATAATTCCTTTGTTGTAGTACCTATCAAATATCAAAGTATCAATTTGACAACACTCCAATGTTCCATACTGAGATTACTCATATACCTGCTGACAACTCGCACTGCATGAGCAATATCTAGTTTTGTGCATACCATTGCATACATCAGACTACCAACTGCTAATGAATACGAGATGTTAGACATTTTATCTACCTCTTCCTATGCCTTTGGGTACATTTCCTTAGTATATTTGAAAGGACTAGCTAGAGATGTATTGAATTCTTTTGCATCATGCACATTAAATCTTTTCAACAACTTCTTTATATACTCACTTTGGGACAAATTCAAGGTTCTATTTTTCCTATTCTGTGTGATCCTCATATGAAGGATTTTCTTAGTAGCACCCAAATCCTTCATAGAAAATGACCTTGCTAATTTATGTTTAATTTCATTTATCTATTGCATATTAAAGCAAACAACAAGCATGTCATCAACATAGAGTAACAGAATAATGTAACTCCCCTTATCCAATCTCTTAAAATATACATAGTAATTAGAATGACATCTATGGTAACCTTGTTCAGCCATGAAACTATCATATTTTAAATACCATTTTTGGGGTGCTTGCTTTAGGCCATACAAAGTCTTCCTTAACCTACACATGAAATCCAACTTACCCTTGATCTCATATCCCTCTAGTTGTTGCATGTAAATTTCCTCCTCCAAATCTCCATGGAGAAAGGTTGTTTTCACATCTAGTTGTTCAAGATGCAAGTCATCTGTAACAACAAGACTTAGTACAATTCAAATTGAATTCATTTTTACAATAGGGGAGAATATTTCATCAAAATCTATACCCTTTTTCTGTGCAAAACCTTTTGCCCATTTGTAGCCTTATACCTTTTCTTCCCTCCATCTTCCTCCTTTAGCTCATCAACCCATTTGTTAGGCAAGGCTCTTTTTTCTATAGGTAAAGGGAGTAAGTCCCAAGTCTTATTTTTTAACAAGAAGTCCATCTCCTCTTTCATCACTAGTTTCTACTATTTTCTAGCATCTACCTATATTGCCTCTTTATACTCCTCTAGTTCACTAGAATTAGTCAATAAAATAGAGTATAAAGAAGGAGAAAACCTTTCAAAAGGTCTACTCAACCAAGTAGAATGTCTAACACTTATAAGATTTTGTGGGATAACCTATTGCTGTTGAGAATCAGATACCAATGGCATTTATTTTTTAGGAGTCTCATCCAAAACCACATAGTCTTCTTTGACCTATTCATGCTTCTTTTCCTACAACGGTACTTTGTACATGACCTTCCCATTGAATATATAACATTTGTACTTTATATTATTTTCACATTTTCAAAATCACATAATAATAACCATAGTCATCTATTCCATTTCCAATGAAGGTACATTTCTGAGATTTAGCATCAAGCTTGTTTCTATTTTCTTTATCAACATGGACAAAAGCTTCATAACCAAAAGTTTTTAGAAATGAACAATTTACCTTTTTACTAGTCCATGTTTCCTCTGGGATACCACCATCCAAAGGAATTAAAGGTACTTTATTTATCAAATAGATAGTAGTAATTACATCATCTACCTAGAAATGAAGTGACAACCTAGCATGTAATCTCATGCTCCTTGGATGCTCCATGATTGTTCTATTCATCCTCTCAGACACCATTTTCTTGTGGAGTTCCTAGAATAGTCTTCTACCTTCTAATTCCATTAACATAATAGTAGTCTCCAAAGGACTTGCTCCAATACTCACCTCCATTATCCAATCTAAGACACTTTAACTTCTTTCTTGTCTCATTTTTAACCAAAGCTTTCCATTTCTTAAAAGTTTCAAAGACATCAGATTTTTTCCTCAAAAAATACAAACATGTATTCCAAGTTGAGTCATCAATGAAAATAGAATAATAAAGAGAGCCACCAAGAGATGATACTTGAGCCGGTCCCCACACATCCAAGTGCACTAGCTCCAACTTCTCACTCTTCTTCTCTTTTCCAACTTTAAGAAATTTGACTCTTCTTTGTTTACCATAAACACAATTTTAATAGAACTTTAAATTAACATTTTCCAACCCTGGCAATAGATACTTAGAGTGAAGGATTTTCATACCTTTCTGACTCATGTGCCCAAGCCTATGGTGCCAAACAACTGAACCTATAGTATCTTTCCCTGCATTATCAATATTAGTAGCAACTAAAGTGGAATAAGTGTTCCTAGTACATAAGTACAATGTACCAACCTTTGCACCTTTAGTTACCTTCTAGAAATTGTCCATAAACATGACTACACAACTTTCACTACCCAATTGTCCTACATAAATTAATTTTTTTCTTAAATTAGGGACATGCCTTACCTCCTACAACATCTAGTCATTTCTGTTTGGCAACTTGATCTTTATTTTTCCATTTCCAACAATAGGACAGGGATCATCATCACCCAAATGTGTCTATCCAAAATCACCTTGAACATAATCTTGAAAATATTTCCTATGGTGTGTAGCATGGAATGATGCCCAAGACGTTATTACCTAGGAATCATTAGCATTATCTAAACATAAGATTAAAGCATCTTGTAAATAATTACTTGCAACATTAGCTTCCTTACTGTCATCTTCATTTATGTCTCCTTGTTTATTTTCTAAGACCAACAATCATTCTTCAAGAGACTAGTTTTTCCATAGTACCAGTAATTTTTCTTTCTTTTAGGCTAAGAATGTCCTTTCTTTGACTTCCCTTGTGATTGTTCATGTGAACAAGCTTTTTCTCTTTGGCTTGTTCTTCCTCTATTCTCCACATTCAATGTAGGGCCTAATGAGGTTGAAGTTTCACCTATGCTTCTCCATCACATTTCCTCACTTAGGATAACACCAACAACTTCATCAAATTTCAAAGTATTTGAGCCAAAGACATAGCTACTTACGACCATAAGCAAGCTATTCCAACTTTCTGGAAAAGAACATAAAATTAAGAGAGCCCTAACCTCTTCATTGAATGAAATTTTTATGGATGAAAATTGGCTGGTGATTGTGTTAAACTCATTTAAATGATTCACTATAGATCCTCCCTCACCCATTTTCATATTAAATAAACACTTCATAAGAAATACCTTATTTGAAGCCAAGGGTTTCTCATATAAGTTAGCTAGTGTCTCCATCAACTCTACAATCAAATTTTTCCATTGATATATATTGAATGTTATAGATAGTGCAAGGCATAATTGAATAGATCCCAGTGCTATCCTATCCAAGATCTCCCAATCTTCATCTATGATCGTTCCATGTCTCTTAGCTTTCCCCACTAATGGCTTACATAGATCCTTCTGATATAGACAATCTTCCAGCTGCATTTTCCATAACTGAAAATTTTGGCCATGAAATTTTTCATTGTTGAATTTGGAATCCTCCATTGCTCTTACTCAAATTTCAAAGTCTTGTCAATCTATAGCAAAAAACCTCTCTCTAATACCAATTGTTAGGATTCAATAGATCCAGAACAATATAGGAATAAATAATTAAATGCATAAACAAAAGAAGAAAACCATAAGAACATAGAAAACACACAGATTTAATGTGGTTCACACAAAACCTAGGATAGGTCTACTTATATAGTCATCCAACCTTTACTATTATCCAATGATTACAATACAAACCCTTACAGCTCAATATTGCCATAAGAACAACCTATGCCATTACACATCGCATTTCAACAATCCCTAACCCTATGCTATCTTATATAATATATTCTTTCTTTAGGGTTAAATTATTCCTATCTAAATAAGGCACGATAAAATAGAAAGTATGAAGCATGTAGAGTACTTCTCTGATCAGTCACCACAAACTAATAGTAAGAAGAAACAAATTATCAAGTCTTTGAGTGCTACCTTCTTGGTTCTCATTTCCAAGATTGATGGGGCTAACAATTTGGATCAATTCAGGCCTCTCACTTTATGTAATGTTACTTACAAAATTATCACCAAATTAATTTCTCAAAGGCTCAAGCCTTATTTGGCTACTTTGATTTTGAAGAAATAGGGAGGCTTTGTTGTTGGTAGACAAATTCTTTATGGGGTTGTCATTACATTAGCGACTATCCACTCTATGGCTACTTCCAAGGAAAAGGCTATGTTGATTAAGCTGGATTTGGAAAAAGCATATTACCAACTTAGCTGGGAGTTCTTGAGAAGAATGCTTATAGCCTTTGGATTTAATGTGGGATGGGTTGACTAGATTCTCAGTTGTGTGACTTCTCCATCCTTTTTTATTCTTATTAATGGAGAACCTACTGAGCTATTTTCTACTTCTTGAGGACTCTGTTAGGGGGATCCTCTTTCTCTATATCTCTTTATTATTATTGCCAAGGGCTTAGGAAGATTTATTAAATCTCAAGTTGAACAAGGGCTTTTCCATGGGTGGAAGTGGAACAATATTTTCCCAACATACTCGCACCTCCAATTTGTGGATGATACAAGACTGATGGGCTTGGCTACAGTCAATGATGAAAGAAATTTCACAATGATTATAGACACCTATTTGAAAGCTTATGTGTAGAAAATCAATGAAGGTAAGTCATCTATTTATTTCTTCAATACTCCACAGTTAATCTAGCATATGGTTGCTAAGATTCTCAGGTTTCAGATTGGCTCTCTTCCTCCAATTTACCTTGGAGTCTCCTTAGCTTTGGGAGCTTAGCTAGATGATTATTGGTAGGAAGTTATAGATATATTCCAAAGTAAGGTAAATCACTAGACTCATAGGTGGCTTTCATCCACTGGGAGAGTTATCCTCCTCAAGATAGTGATTCAGGTTCTAAACCCATTTATATGTGTTATGAAAGAATTTGATTCTTTGTCTTGGCAATTTCTTTGGTCAAGTAATCTTCTCTCTTCAAAGTGGAGCTTAGTCAATTGGGACACAGTCTTCTTGCCAAAGTTTTCTAGGGGTTTGGGTCTTAATTGTATGGCTCTTGTTGCCAAGGCTTTGGTAGCTAAGTTATATTGAAGGTGGTGCAGTAATCACTTTGCTAAGATTCTGACCCAAAAATAATTTTTGGGAGTGGATTGTCAAGATATCCCAAGACTAACTCTAGTTGGGAAAGGTTCCTTTAATTGAGATACTCTTAAAAAAGGAGATCATCTTATCAAGGAAGGCTTTTTCTAGATATGTAATGAGGGATTGAGTGCTTTGTTTTGGTAGGATTCTTGGGATGGTCATCCCCCCATTCTTGCCAACTACCCCCATTTCCAGCCTTTATGCAATATCTTTACTATTGCAGGATGGACTAAGGTGGTTCATCTCAAGACTGTCAAACAATGTGGTTTTGTAGATTTGGATTGTTGGAAGGACCCACAAGAGTGGCCTCTGGGCGGTTCCATGGAGATCTAGGCTAAACTTTCTAGTCTCCTTTCTGCTAGGCTTTGTAGCTTCTCTAAAGACAATGATATCCATGCTTGAGTTCTATGTCCTAAAAGAAATTTTAGTGTGCCCCAAGGTTATTCTTGGTTGGAAAAACAATGACATGGACTAATTAAAGTGCCTTCGTGGAAGAAGGTTTGGAATAAGATTTATTTTCCTAAGCATGATTTTTTCTTATGGCTAGTGGCTCAAAAGAAATGTCTTACTTAGGATTACCTTCAGAAAAGAGGGTTCCATGGACTGTCTCTCTTCTCCCTCTGTATCTTCAATGGAGAGAGTGTATCTCACTTATTATTTTTATGCCCTCTCTCTAGAGATATTTTGCATAAATGGTGGTAGGCGTGGTGTCATGGGTGCATTCATGTTGACTCTCTTATTGAACTTTTGGAAAGCCTTGGTAGACATCTACTGAAAACTACTTTCCTCTAGGTGGCTTGTGTTGTTGGACCTACTTTCATTATATGGAATCTTTGGTTGGAATGTAATCACAGGATTTTTTACAACTCCAATTTGGAAGTCACTAAACTATGGCAAATGATTCTGAGAAAACTTTAGGACACTACCTATGCCAAGTGTGATATGACTGAACATGTGGCCCTTGGCGACTATAATATAGTAAGAAATTTGGGGCTAGCGGACAAAGGAATAGGGTACATAAGTGGTAAGAGATCTCAATCGCTCTAGAGAAAGGTTTGTAGAGTTGGGAGGTGGAGGTTGTCATTGATCAGTTTCCTTAAAATTAATACTAATGACTCTTCTAGTGGGAACCTTGGGCATGCAGGTGTTGGGGGTATTGGAATAGGTAAGGACTATGAAGTTATCTTTCTTTTCTCTATTTATAAAGGAATTCATTCTAATAATCTGACAAAGGCCCTTGCCATTAAGCTAGCTATTGAGTGGGGATATTCTTTGGGTTGGAGGAAGATTATTTGTGAGTCAGATTTTTAGATTGTTGTGGATATGATTAATAAACAGAGGGTGGATGATGTTGACTAGCAGATATTTTGTTGGGATATTGCAGGAAGGGATGGTCTTCCTATTGCTGATTATATTATGATTGTGGAGCAGTTAATGGAAAAAGATAGGATTTAATTGTTATTGTGGTTGTTTTTGGCTCTTTTGGTCCTAAGGCCTCTATAATTTTTAACTTTGATTGATTAAATTTTTACCACTTTTTACAAAGATTAATTCTCAAATCATTTAAAAATATTTCAATAATATAAATAAATATGTCTTAAATAAAACCTTACATAATTTCATTGTTAAAATATATATTTACAATTAATTAACAATCAATTATATATCTTCAAATGAATTATTGAATTGAAAATAAATAGCAATGCTTACCTCAGCAAATTATCTTGTTTAAACCATAAGATAAGACATGTTTATATATTGAATTAAACATTGAATAATGAGTATGCACAAGGAGAATGACCTTGATTTTGAATGAGAGAGATACATTTTCACATGTAAAATGCATCAAAGAGCATTATAATTGTTAAGATTGGACCAAAATTATATATGAAATTTGTTGGAACAATTTTATTTGTAGTCTATGTTGTAAATCCAAGATCCTTGTATCTCGTACATATAATTTTTTTAAAGGTAGTAATTAGTAATGACACAAACATGTTCGTAATTTGTATGGATCACAAGCTCAAAAGATGCAACCACAGAATAATCAAGAAATTAGAATTTTGCTGATTGCTTGTTTCACGGCATCTGAAATGGAAAGTAGAACAATCCTGTGGGCACTCTCTTAGGATGAGCACAAATATATCATTCATAAATGGCACGTTCGGTAGTGGACAATATTTTAATTTGACAAAAGCTTTTATTTTTATGAGTAGGGGCAATGGAGCTGGTGGAGGGGCAGTTTTTAATTTACAAATGACCTATCCCTATAGGCATGCTGACCATTATTGAAAGGAAAATAATATTATAATTCTATTTTTCTTGGCAGAAGAATACTTCGAAGCTCTTATTTTCATTATTTTGATACTATAACATCAAATATATTATTCTCTATTCATTCACATGTCAACGTTCCATACAAAATAAAAAAATGTGTATCTTAACAAAAATAAAATTAAAAAATAAGCCTAGCCAGCCATTTAGGATCCGTAATTTAGGCATTTATCTGACTGACTAGTCTTTATCTTCTGATATAGCTTACAATTCATCGTTAAAGCAAAAATATGAAGCTGAACAACATCCACTAATTAGTAAAAAACATAACTCCCAGAATCTCAGGCCCTTAGAATGTGTACATGCTCCAGTCCATCTGTCACCTGTTTAAAATAAATGCTGCCCTTTATTTTTATGCCCTTTAGTCCTGACACAAGTATGCCATCTAAGAAGAAACCATCATGTTCGCAGACACACCCAATTTCATATGGGTAATCACTTAGCACAGAGATTAAAACAATATTTCTTGTCACACCATCTTTAGGTTTGTTGAAGGGTCATAGTTCTGCCTGCACCTAGAAGTTTTTTGGATAAGGATGACATTTTCTTTATGTTAAATACGTTATTTTCCCGACCCACCATTTTATTTTAGATTTGATGAATGCACATTTCAATATACAACACAAGAATATAGATTTATTCTTTTGTCAATCTATTGTCTTGTGACAAGCATCTTATCAACGTCAATCATGAGTTAGAAAATGTTAATTGTTTAAAAATATAATATTTAGTAAAATATTAGTTGTATCAAAATACTTATATATATCTATTGGATTCAACTTCTTTATCAATTCAGTCGATTATAGCATGGAATTTTGTATTAGATATAAGGAGTTCAAAGATACAAAATAAAAACCTATCAGAGAAACAAAGGACTAGCCTCACACAACAAAAAAGAAGATTACATATAACCTGATAAGATAAGAAAAATATGGAGCAAAGAAAACCAACTAGTAGAGCACATAATCAAAGGTGTCCACCCACGCTATCTAACCCATAGAACCTTCTATCCAAACCATGATCTTCTGATCTTGAGTTCGTTTAAGCATGTAGATCATCTCACTAGTAGTGCTTTGAGGGTTTCTTTTAATCTCCTTGTTGATGAGGTTGACAGTTTGATTGAAGGTGTGTATATTATCCAAGTGCAACCTCCAGAAGTACCCATTCTTCACCTCATTAGTGAAGAAGGTGGCATGACCATCCTTAAGCAGCCTTTTGAACTTAGACTTGTTGATTTTCACGGTAATTTGAATCTGCAAAATTTTTTTAAAATATTTGAGACTTCGAAAAGACTCAGTAAGAAATCTGGGGATGTTTTGAAACCTTTCTTCATTTCTACACTTCCAAATTTGGCACAAAATGTTAGATGAGAGAATGTCCCAAAACATGTTAACATCTTTTTTAGCATTAAAAATAGAACCCATAATAATTTCAAAAATATTGAAAGTAGAAGGGATGAATATACCAAACATCAACCAAATCTCTTTAGCAAAATTGCACTCAAATAAAATATGTCTTCCTATATTTGGGGTTTTGGAGATGCTGCAATAATTTATATCAGAGAAAGTGTTCCTAATAGGAAGCTTGTTGAGAATAAGAAACCATTTAAAACATTTAATTTTAGGATCAATAGAACTTTTTCAAAGTTTATCAAAAAGCTTATTCCAGGAGGGAACATCCAAATTAGTATACCAAGTATTATTAACATGACTAATAATTTCTTCATTGCAATTTATAATAGTGTAAATATTCTTAGCTTTAAGTTTGGAGATGATACCATCAAGCCATTTAATTTTCAGATAACTATTGTAGTGAACATGACATAAAGTAGAAATATCCTTACTAGCCTTGACTATCATATTATAAGTCTTCTTATGAGAATCAGGAAGGTTAAATTTATTCTTTAATTCATCCCACTAGATTAGTCTATCCTTTTCAAAGATATCAATAAATTGTTTGGTCCCATGGTTGGCCCAATTCTTAGCGGAGCACCCTTGGCTAAGAGCAAGAGGTTTATTACCCAGCATAAGGTTCCACCAAATGAATCTTTCACCATGGAGGGTCTTATCATCATAGAAGTTTTTGTTTTTGATGAATTTCCTAACATGGTTCTAGGCTTTCCCAATGGACATAAATACCGCTGAGCCTTGAACAATGATAGGAAAATTACCACAAATGAGATCAGTGAGGAGAAGATTCTTCTAGAATTTGGCATTTTTTGATATCCCCTCTCAATATTGTTATGAATCAAAACTTTTTTAGGCACCATCTCACTCAAAGGCATGAAAGATCCATTTGGAGGCCAAAGCAAGACCACCTAGTCTTAGGTCTTTAAGCCCTAGGCCCCCAAGGAGCTTGTCAACATGACCCCAATTCCATTTGATAGAGTGAATCTTGTTATTCATTTTACCATTCGACTAGAGATACTTCCTGATAGCATTCTAGATTTCTAGCACTTGTTAATCATTAAACATCCAAGCAGAGGCATAGTATATATTGTAAGAAGAGAGAATTTTCTAACACACTTGGATTCTACTAGCAAAAGACAGAGACCTATTGTGCCATATGTTCAGTTTATTATGAATCTTATCCTTGACCCAACTTCACATCTCTTTTACAGAGGGTTCAATGGAGAACGGAATACCTAGATATTTGACAACTTTAGAGTGGCCACCCCATTGGAAACCAAACTTATCAAACCAATTAGGAGGTTGGTCTTTCCATCCAAGACAAATAGACTTAGAATGAGATAACCGAGCTCTAGAAATTTTATAGAAAAAATTGAGTTTATTGATCATGGCTTCAAAATTAGCTTCAGAGGCTTCATGAAAAATAGAGGTCTCATCAGCAAATTGGCAACTGATAATTTCATTACTATCAGGAAGGGTGATGCCTTTAACCATAGGGGATAAAGTGTTGTCACTAAGAATATAAAAGAGAGCTTCATAGGCAATAATAAAAAGGGTTGGGGCAAGCGAACAACCTTGTCTAATAGATCTTCCCAAAGGGAAAGGGGCTGAAAAAGATCTGTTAACATCAAGTTGAGCATGAGCATCTTTGAAAAGCGTTTTAACAATGCCACAAAAGAAAGAGGGGAAACCAAAAGCATCAAGTATCATATTGATAAAATTCCATTCAATTCTATCATAAGCCTTTTCAAAGTCTAGCAAAAACATAGAAACATTTTGATCAGCATCCTTCACCCAATTAAGAGCTTTCCAACCTAGTAATCATATTTTCCAAATATATCTACCCTTAATAAAGCTAGTTTGGGTAGGACAAATAAATTTAGGAAGAATGGCTTCTAGGCTACGGGACATAATCATAGCCAGAACTTTATAAGAAACATTTAAAAGTGTTATGGGTCACCAATTCTCAATACGGGATTTATTACCCTCCTTGGGGATGAGTTTGATAATTCCAAAATTAATATCTCTAACCAGAGTTCTAGTATCAATGGCTTCATTGTATATGTTAAATAAAACTTTGCAAATCCATTTGTTGTTAGATTTGTAGAATTCCATAGGTAGCTCATTAGGTGTAGAGGCTTTATTGTTATTAAGGGAGTTGATGGATTTTTCAATTTCCTCAAGAGATATGGGTTTCTTGAGGATGGAGGCATCATGATCAGAAATCCTTTTGGGGATAATATTCCTACATTAGTTTCTAAGAGCCCTAGCATCTTGAAAGTCTTCAAAAGTGAACAGATCTTCATAAAACTGAGCAAACTCTTTCTTAATAATGTATATATCTGTAGTTATTTGATTATTAATGAGAAGCTTATCAATAGTCTCCTTAGCCTATTTTTTCTTAATAAGATTCAAGAAAAAATTGCTACCTCTATCTCCAAATTGTAACCAATGGGCTCTTGATTGAATTCTAGCTCCTAGAGCTTTTTGATGTTTGTGTTTTCTAAGAGCATTCTTAGCATGAGCAAGTTGATGACAAAGATAAGGGTCATCAAAATTGTTTTGGATAGTCATTTCAACATTATAAAGATTATTGTTAAGCCAAGACTCCTTATATCTATAGTCTTTGGCCTTCTTTTGACCAAAAATCCTTAATAAATTCTGCCAAGAAAAAATATCCAAGTTCCATCTACTAATATAAGATAAGTAGGGATAATGAGACTCATTAATGAGTATTATAATAGAAATAGTAGTAAAGATATCTTCATCTTCCAAAAGACTAGTATTAAGGATGAATTTATGGTTAAAATGATTGCTGAAAATAGGGGAGCAATAGAAGTTAACCAAAATAGATATAGGGTGATGATCTAAGAGAGTGGTAGGGGAGACAAGCACAAGGTTATTATGCTTGTTTGAAAGCATGAAGAAAAAATTATTATTAAGGTAGAAATGATCTAGCCTAGAATAGATTCTAGATTGACCTTTCTAAAAATTGCACCAAGTATAGCAAAGCCGAGGGTTATTGTTCTTGTTCCCACTTAGTGGATCAAAAAGAGATTTAGCAAATTTAAAATTATTTCAAGAAAGTTTATCCTGATCTTTCCAAGAAAAGAGAAGAACTCCCATTTTATCTTCTTGATTTTCTATCATATTAAAGTCACCTCCAAAAATCTAAGGGATATCTGGAAGTGAGCTGAGCCAAGACCAAAACATAATCCTTTCAGTATAGTCATTGGCAGCATAAATAGAACATATACCAAACTCAAGATCATTGTAATTAAAGATAAACCAAATAGATCTGTTGTAGGGAGAAAAACAAAAACTCTTAATTCTAGATCCCCAATTAGGGCTGACTAAAATTACCACTCCTCTTCTCTGAGGACGATTAGTGGAGAATTTGATAGCATCTTTCCAAATAAGGTTGAGATTGAATTCACGATTGAATCTAGTAGATTTAATTTCTTGCAACATGATCATGTCAATGTTATTTCTAGAACTAAGAAAATTTTTAACCATAGACTTTCTATCACGACAGTCAATTCCTCTAATATTCCATGAAACACAATTCATTGAGACAGAATTTTAGAGTTAGATGCCTCAGTACCCACAATGTCTTCCATAGGAGAGGCATCACAAAATTTTATATGGTTCTACTTTTTATTGTTCTTGTTTTAGTTTTTTGAACCAAGAGGTTTCCATTTCCTCTTTGCAATGAGGATATCCTCACTATTAGATAGAGACAGAGACACAATATCCATCACCAATGGTTGGTAATTAGCCAAGGATGGGATTGTTGGTATAACTTCAACAAAAAATTCATCATAAATCTCTTGAAAATTTTTAACTGGGAGTTTCGGTCTTTAGGTTAAGATTTTGGTGGGGGGTTTTTGAAGCAGAAGAGGAGGGGGCAAAAAACTTAGCAGAGTCATTAACATTCTATTTAACTGCTAGAGGAGGGGGGAAGACAGGCAAATTTAGGGCTCAATTATTTTTATTTGATTGATTTTTCCTCTTTTTGGGTTTGAAAACCATTAACATCCACAATGCTTGTTGTTGTCACATTTTGAGAGGATGGTGTTGGTAGAGAAGAAGGGAAAGATTGCGAGTGTTGGATACAATTGTTCAAATGTGTGTTGTCTTTGATATCACACAAATGTCATATCAGTCATCAGATATAGTCTACTAAGCTCAGAAGGTCAGCAAGGTAAATGACAGAGTCTATCGAGCTCAGAAGTTCAGCAAGGCAAATGATAGAGTCTACCAAGCTCAGAAGGTTAGCAAGGCAAAATGACATAATCTATTGAGCTTAGGAGGTTAGTAAAGAAAACTTGTAGTATCTACTGAGTAAATAGTTCTTACCGAGCTAACTCGGTCATGAAAGGAAATGTGGTAGAAATAGTTCTTATTGAGCTCACTCGGTCATCAAAGGAAATGTGGTAGAATCGGTTCTTACCAAGCTCTCATGAAGGAATTTAGTTCTTACTGAGTAAAATAAGTAGCCAAAGGATTTTATGGATATTGCAATGTTAACCGAGTCAAGAAGGTTAACTTAGGAAATTTTTGGAAGCAGTATTTACTGAGCAGGGTCAGCTAGTAAAGGATTTCATTGTTTTATAAAATAACATTTATTTATTTAGAGTAATATTTGTAGCCAACTGATGTATGGTTTATTGGTAAATGTAACATGTAAATGGGTTGACTTGACAATCTGAATGGTATAATTAAGAGGTCAAGGTGCGAATTCAAGTGTGGAAGTGTGTGGAATTAATGTGATATGAAGACTGATTATTGTGGAAGCGAATTTGAAGGATGATCAAAGATCATTGAGGAGCAGCAAAGCTATATTTGATCAAAGAGGATCTAATGATGCTAAATAGTGACCTATAGTCAACAAATTCAGTTGCATGTTGTTCAGGTCAATTCATTGTTGCTTTCTAACCATTGTAGTAGTAATTTCAAATCTCTTATGAAAGTTGGTTTAACAACCATTTTGTAAATCCTCTAACAAGGTGCCAGTTCTATTGAATTTTTCTAAAGACCTCTAGCAAGGCCACTCCAAATAGCATGATTAAATCTTCTAATAGGGTCACATCTAAAAGTGTGTATTGTAACCTTTAACAGGGTTGGCTCCTAACAGGGCTCACTTCAGAAGAGTGAAAAATTGGTGACTAGTTACTTGGTGATTTTTTTCATATTGGGTTTCCACGTTAAATCTAGTGTCTCTTGTGTTCATTTTGTTTTCAATTGCATGCATGTTTGCTTGAAGATAAGTAACAGTTTAATTTACCGAGTTACAACATTTTTGTTGTGTTTATCAAGTATCAATAGTAACTAGATCTTTAAGACATCTAAGGGATCTATGGATTAATTTTTGTGAGTAAGTGATTCACCCCCCCTCTTAGTTACTCTACCTTTAATTCCAACAATTGGTATTAGAGCTTTTGGTGCTTACAGGAAAAGATTTCAAGGATCTAAGCTAAAGATTAGGATGTCTTACAAAAGGTAAATTTTGAGACTTAATAGGGACAATTTCTTAGCATGGCAAGGATTGATGAGGCTTCATGTGGCTTCTATTGGTGATACAGGGCTAAAGTACCTTGATGAAAAATATAAAGAACGTTTTAGTATATTATCTATTAAATATATTGCTGAAAAGAAGAATCACAACAACATGATGATAGATATAGCATCTACTCTAAGTTATGAAAAATTTGATGACATCAAGGATTGCAAAATTGCCTTTGAAATGTGAAACAAGCTGAGAGAGATCTATGGAGGAGATGATAATGTGAGAAGAGCCAAAGTAGAAAGTTTGAGAGGACAATTTGATCAAATGAAGATGAGAGAGGATGAAAATATTGCAAAGTATGTTGAAAGAGTTAAAGCATGTGTTAGTGCAATCAAAGCATCTGGAGGAGATATCAATGATGAGACAGTTATAAGTAAAGTTCTTATAACTCTACTTCACATTTATGCAATCAGAGTCTCTGTAATTCAAGAAAGAAGATGTGAAGCAAATCATAAAATAAATTCAAAGGCCATAGTTGGAAGATTGATTGCATTTGAGCTAGACAACTATGACAATTATGTTCCAGTTGTCAAGAATATTGAATTAGCATTTGAAGCCAAGCTTTCACTCAAAGAAAAAGGGAAAATGATGAAGGATCTGCAATCAGATAGTGATGAAGAATTAAAAAAAGGTTAAGACAATGATCTTGAGGTGGTTGAAGCTCTACTAGAAAGAAAATATTCAAGAGGCAAAGGGAAATACAAAATTAAGGTTCCTCTAATCTACTTTTCTTGTGAAGAAATTGGACATATTGCAGCTAGGTGCCCAAATAAGTAGAACAAAGATGAGAAGAAAAGTCACAAGTACAATGGCAAGAAAGACTTCAAATCATTCAAGGATAAAAGTAAGAAAATATGTTTCATGGCTAAAGATTCTAATGATTCTGATGATGAAGAAGAAGATGAAATTATCTACATTGCTATGAAAGATGAATCTGATAATGATGAAGAAATGTACTCATTTCTCATATGAGGAGAAATGATACATGGATCATAGATAGTGGTTGTTCTCATCACATGACTGGTGATAAAACTAAGTTTGAATACTTTAAAGACTATGATGGTGGCAGTGTAAGATTTGGTAACAATGAACCTTGTTGTATAAGAGGAAAAGGAAGAATCTCACTAACCAAGGAACTTGTATGTGACAATGCATATTGGGTAGAAGGACTAAAGCGTAATTTTTTGAGTGTGGCAGAGCTACTCAATAATGGATTCAAACTAGAATTTATGCATGGAAAAGCAAGATTGTTCGATGGAAAAGGAAAGCTAATTGGATCATGAACTCAAACAAAAGGTAAATTATTTTATCTTGAACTTGGTGAATGTTCATGTTTCATTGCTCAAATTGAAGATAGTTGGTTATGGCATAAGGGGTTATGTCATGTAAACTTTGACAACTTGATAAAGATAAGTAAATTCAGGAAAGTAAGAGATATTCCTAACATAAAGAAACCTAAGGTTGGTTTATGCAAGAATTGTCAAATTGGTAAAATGGGAAAAACTAGTTTTAAAAGAAAGAACTATCAGACTGAAGAAGTTCTAGAAATTGTGCATACTAGTTTGTGTGGACCTATTGGCATTGAAAGTTATACTGGTGAAATTTTTTTCATTCTATTTGTTGATGATTATTCAAGAATGATGACTATCATGTACCTAAGAGAGAAATCAGAAGCATTTGAAAAGTTCAAATGGTATTTGGCCAAAGTAGAAAAGGAAACAGGCAAAAGACTAAAATGCTTAAACTTTTATAGAGGTGGTGAATTCATTTCACATGAGTTCAATAACTTTTGCATTGAAAGGGGAATCAAAAGATAGGTTTCAGCACCTGGAACTCCTAAACAAAATGGAATAGCAAAAAGAAGGAACAGATCTATCATGGATTGTGCAAAAACCTTAATGATTGAGAAAGGCATTGCTATCAAATACTGGAAGGAAGCTATTAGCACTACAATTCATACCTTGAACTGAGTATAGCTGAAAAATGACTTATTCAAAACACCCTATGAGTTGTGGTATGGCTACAAACCCAATGTAAGTTATCTAAAAGTATTTAGAAGAAAATGTTACATTTTGAAAGAATCTAGGAAAGGTAAATTTGATGTAAAAAGTGATGAAGGATTATTTTTGGGATACTCTTGCAAAAAAAAAGCATATAGATGTTTGAACTTATCTACTCACAAAGTCATAGAAAGTGCACATGTGAAAGTTGATGAGTTTGTAGAAAGAATAGAAGAAGAAAGAAAAAAGGAACCTGAAGACTACAAGAGATTTGTTTACATGGAACTTGATACAATGCAAAGTATACCTATTAATCAGGAATCCTCAACTCCAAAGTCTTCATTAACTGAGTCACAAGAAGTTCAAACTGAGTTAGTATCTACTAAGCTGCAAGAACTTGAGTTGCAAAAAGAAGCTACTGAGTTAGCATCTATTGAGCCTGAGTAACCAGAATCAGAATGAGAAGTTGAGATACAGAAAGATAACAATGCAAGTCATTCAAAAGGCAAGGAGCCCGTGTTAGCCAAGTATGTCAGAAAGTATCATGCACTAGATCAGATCATTGGAGATAAATCAGAGGGAACAATGACAAGAAGTAAGTTGAAAGGCACTTGTTTGCTTGCTGATTTTGAACCTAGAAATGTCAAAGATGCTCTAGAAAATGAAAGTTGGATTGAAGCTATGAATGAAGAGATAGAATAGATAGAGAAAAAAAAAACATGGACTCTTGTACCCAAAGACAAAAATGTGATTAAAAAAAAGTGGGTATTCAGAAACAAACTAAATGAAGATGGTAAAGTATCAAGGAACAAAGCTAGACTAGTATGCAAAGGATACTATCAAGAAGAAGGTGTAGACTATGGATAAATTTTTGCTCCTGTTGCAAGATTGGAAGGTGTCAGAACCTTACTTGCATATGCTGCATTCAAAAGATTCAAAATTTATCAGATGAATGTCAAGTCAACATTTCTCAATGACATATTGGATGAAGAGGTTTACATTGAATAGCCTAAAGGTTTTGTTGATCTAGACAAGAAGGACATGATCTGAAAATTGCATAAAGCATTATATGGTCTGAAACAAGCCCCTATAGCATGGTATTAAAGATTGCATAACTATCTTGGGTATGTGCAAGATCATGGTGTACCAAACTATGGGCTTAAGTGGCAATGAAAAATCAACAAATCATGGTTATGTCAACTTGACACATAATTTTAAAGTGGTTATGGACTTTATATCAAAAAGTTGTAAAAAAATAATCTATAGAAAATTAAATATAGTTTCTAAACTAATAGGTCTTATTTGGAGAAAAAATAATTACTTGGTCAAACATTTGAATTTTAATGTAGTAGTACAAAAATTTCAAGGAAAAAATAAAAAGTAGGTGTATGTCTGACCACCTTAATCAAAATCAAATGATAATAATTTTTTAATATAATTATAGATGAAAAGTAGACTCATGCCTGGATGTGGTGAATATTTTTTTTGGTATTTCTATTCCAAATAAATAATTAAATATGAATTTTCTACCAAAACTTTTTCGAAAAAAAAAGTTTCGTGTCTGACCACCTTAACTAATAGAAAATTTTACCAAATTTATTTTATTTTATTTTTCTTATACTAGGCGAAGCATAGAATGTGATGCAACTTTTAGATTTAAAAAATGTTATACAATTTGAAAGTTATAGCTATTTTTCAATCAGTATGTCAATCAACACTTTACAATAATCTTCATTGATAATTAACTAATAAATACTTATCGAACTCAAAATTTGATAGAAATTATATCGATGAAATCTCGAGAGCGATATTAAAATTTTTTTTTTTTTTTCATTCAATTTCAATTAAAATAACATTTTTAGACGGCTACCCGAAGTCTGAGTATCACTAAAACCCTCTTCAAACACATCTTTTGGGTTGACTGGGTAGGCTTGGTTAATACCAAGCCTAATCGAATATCTGATTTCAAATTGGATATCCAATTTGAAATTAGATATCCAATATGGCTTGCTGAATTTTGGTGGGAAATTTGAAATCCCAACCCATTTTGGAGGGAGAATTGGATTTAAGAGTTATAGATTATGATTTATAAATTACTTTTGTTATATTACTATGTAAATATGTATTATAATATATTATATATATAATAATGTAATGTAAAGATATAACATATAATATATTAATATATAATAATATATTATGTTATTCTTATAATAATCTATAAATATAATTTATATGATTATTATTTTTACTAAATATAATAACGTATTATATATATTATTTATATAAGAATCTTATTAATATATATATAATAACGTAATATTTTTATTAAATATAATAACGTTATTTATATATATAAAATAACATAATATTTTTATTAAATATAATAATGTTATATATATATATGTTATTAATATATATTATTATATTAATATGTATCTTATTAATATATATGTATATTATTAATATATATGAGTCAAAGGTGGTCATAGGTCAACCTATGACCCCCTTCGACCCATAAGAACGATTCTAATATGTCACTAGGGGTCTTATAGGTCGAAGGGGGTCATAGGTTGACCTACGACCCCCTTCGATAGATTACATGATGACATGTTAGAATCATTCTTATGGGTCAAAGGGGGTCATATGTTGACCTATGATCCCACTCGACCTATTAAATGATGACATATGTCCCTAGGGGTCCCTAGGCACATATTAGAATCGTTCATATGGGTCGAAGGGGGTCATAGGTTGACCTATGATCCCGTTCGACCATTTAAATGATGACATATGTCCCTAGGGGTCTTAGGACCCATAGGGACATATTAGAATTGTTCATATGAGTCAAAGGGGGTAATAGGCTGACCTACGACCTCCTTTGACCCATTACATAATGACATATGTCCCTAGGATCCCTAGGGACATATGAAAATCATTCTTATGGGTCAAAGGGGGTCATAGGTTGACCTATGACCCCCTTTAATTTATTACATGACGACATAAGTCCCTAAGGCTCCTAGGACCCCTAGAGAAATATAAGAATCATTCTTATGAGTCAAAGGTGGTCATAGGTTGACGTATGAACTGCTTCAACCCATTACATGATGACATATGTCGCTAGTGATCCTCAGAACCCTAGGGACATATTAGAATCGTTCTTATGTGTCTAAGGGGGTCATAGGTTGACGTATGACCCCCTTTGACCCATTACATGATGACATATGTCTCCAGGGGTCCTAGAACCCCTCGAAACATATTCAAATGCTTCTTATAGGTCAAAGGGGGTCATAGGTTGACCTATGATCTACTTAAACCCATTACGTGATGACATATGTCCAAAGGGGTCCTAGGAACCCTAAGGACATATTAGAATCATTCTTATAGGTCAAAGGGGGTCATAGGTTGAACTATGACCCCCTTTGATGCTTTATATGATAACATATGTCCGTAGGGGTCCTAGGATTCCTAAGGACATATTAGAATCGTTCTTATGAATCAAAGGGGGTCATAGGGTGACCTATGAGAAACTTTGACCCATTACATGATGACATATGTCCCTGAGGCTCCTAGGACCCCTAAGGACATATTAGAATCATTCTTATGGGTCAAAGGGAGTCATAGGTCAACCTCTGACCCCCTTCAACCCATTACAAGATGACATGTGTCCCTAGGGGTCATAGGACACCTAGGGACATATTAGAATTATTCATATGGGTCAAAGGGGCTCATAGGGGTACCTATGACCCCCTTCAACCCATTAAATGATGACATATCTCCCTAGGAGTCATAGGACCCCTAGGGACATATTATAATTGTTCATGTGGGTCAAAGGGGGTAATAGGTTGACCTATGACCCCCTTTGACATATTACATGATGACATATGTCCCTAAGACCCCTAGGAACATATGCAAATCATTCTTATGGGTAAAATTGGGTCATAGGTTGACCTATGATCCCCTTCAACACATTACATGATGACATATTAGAATTGTTCATATGGGTCAAAGGGGGTCATAGGTTGACCTATGATCCCCTTCGACCCATTAAATGATGACATATGTCCCTAGAGGTCCTGGGACCGCTAGGGATGTATTAGAATTGTTCATGTGGCTGAAAGGGGGTCATAGGTTGACCTATGACCCTATTTGACCCATTACATCACGAAATATGTCCCTAGGATTACTAAGGACATATAAGAATCATTCTTATGGGTCAAAGAGGTTAATAGGTCAACCTGTTATCCTCTTCGATGCATTACATGATGACATATGTCCCTAGGGGTGCTAGAACCCCTAGAAAAATATTAGAATCATTCTTATGGGTCAATGGTGGTCATAGGATGACCTATGACCCGCTTTGTCCCATTACATGATAACATATGTCTCTAGGGGTCCTCAAAACCCTAGGGACATATTAGAATTATTTTTATGAGTGTAAAGGGGTCATAGGTTGACCTATGACCCCCTTTGACCCATTACATGATGACATATGTCCCTAGGTGTCCTAGGACCCCTAGGGACATATTAGAATGCTTCTTATGGGTCAAAGAGGGTCATAGGTTGACCTATGACCTCGTTCTACCCATTACATGATGACATATGTCAAAAGGGGTCTTAGAACCCCTAGGGACATATTAGAATAGTTCTTATATGTCAAAGGTGGTCATAGGTTGACCTATGTCTCCCTTTCATCGTTTACATGATGACATATGTATTAGAGTCATTCTTATGGGTCAAAGTGGGTCATAGGGTGACCTATGACACCCTTCGACCCATTACATGATGACATATGTTCCTAGGGGTCCTTGGACCCCTAGGGACATATTATAGTAATTATTATGGGTCAAAGGGGGTCGTAGGTCAACTTAGGACCCCCTTCAACCCATTACGTCACGACATATGTCGCAAGGAGTCATAGGACACATAGGGACATATTAGAATTGTTCTTATGGGTCAAAGGGGGTCATAGGTCACCCTATGACCCGCTTTGACCCATTAGAAAGATTCTAATATTTCTCTAGCGATCTTACGACTCTTAGGTACATATGTGATCATGTCATGGGTTGAAGGGGGTCATAGGTCAACTTATGACCCTTTTTGACCCATAAGAATGATTATAATATGTCCTTAGGGGTCCTACGACCCCTAAGGACATATGTCATCATTTAATGGGTTGACAGGGGTCATAGGTTAACCTATGACCCCTTTTGACCCATAAGAACAATTCTAATATGTTCCTAGGGGTCATAGGACCCGTAGGCACATATGTCATCATTTAATAGGTCAAAGGGGGTCATTGGTCAACCTATGACCCCATTTGACCCATATGAATGATTCTAATGTCCCAAGGGATCTTAAGACCACTTGGGACATATGTCATCATGTAATCAATCAAAGGGGGTCATAGGTCAACCTATGACCCCCTTTGACCCATATGAATGATTTTAATATGTCCCTAGGGATCCTAGGACCCCTGGAGATATATGTCATTATGTAATAGGTCAAAGCGGGTCATAGGTCAAACTATGACCCCTTTTGATCCATATGAATGATTCTAATATGTCCATAAGAGTCGTAGGACCCTTAAGGATAGATATTTTCATTGAATGGGTTGAAGGGGGTCATAGTCATTTAACAGGAAGAATGGGGTCATAGGTCAACCTATAACCCCTTTTGACCCATAAAAATGATTCTGATATGTCCCTAGGGGTCCTAGGACCCCTACGAACATATGTCATCATTTAATGGGTCCTTTGACCCATAAGAGCAATTCTAATATCTCCCTAGGGGTCTGAGGATGCCTAGGAACATATGTCATCATGTAATTGGTTGAAGGGGGTCATAGGTCAACCTATGACCCCCTTTGACCCATAAGAACTGAATTAGATCAAGATGATTTGAAGATTGCAGCAATGGAGGAGAAGTATAGTGCCTTAGTTGGAGATCAAGCAAGTGGAGTAGTTACGTGCATTGTTGATGACATAAAAGAGGCAAGCAAAGATGAAGATGTCAAACAGGTAAATTCTTATGAATCATGGGATGTTGTCTTTGATATGAGTTTAAAAGATAATTTTTTGCATGAGGATCTTGTTAGTCATGTGTAGTATGCAAAGGAAGATTGGTATGGTGTTGCTAGATTTATTACAGGTGTGATTAATTCAACAAGATTAGATGAGGATGAGATTTATACTTGGATAGAGTTCATTGCAAAGGAGAAATTTCAGCATCGGATACTTGTTCCAGCTATGTGTTGGAGGAAGAGGCAAAAAAAATTTGTCAATAGTGGCTACTTCATTTTGTGAATCCATATTCACGAAATTTTTTTCCTACCATGGGAGTCGGATGCAGGAGCATCATGCATCAGCAAAAAAAATGTTGAAGATTTGTATGTTAGTTTTCTTGTCCCTATTGAGGTGGAAGCTTGTGGTGAAGATGAAGATGGTTCTATATCTTTCTTTTGACATCAAAGTGTGGGAAACACTTTTCTATCTACTAGGGGAGTCTGATGCAGGAGCATCTTGCATGGAAAAATTAAATTATTAGAAAAAAAAAAAGAGAAAAAAAAAAAAATTTGTGGAGGAGAGAGAAAGTGACGAAAATGGAAGGAAAATAATTTAAAATAGAAAATAGGAAAAGTGGAGAAAGGAGGTCCCATCAAGAACAATTATAATATGTACTTAGGGGTCCTAGGAACTCTAGGGATATATGTCATCATGTAACAGGTCAAAGGTGGTCATCGGTCAACCTATGACTCCCTTTGACCCATACAAACGATTCTAATATGTCCCTAGAGGACCCCTAGGGACATATATCATCATTTAATGGGTCGAAGGAGGTCATAGGTCAACCTATGACCCCCTTTCACCCATATGAACGAATCTAATATGTTCCTAAGGGTCTTAGAACCCTAGTAACATATGTTATCATGTAACATGTCAAAGGGGGTCATAGTTCAACCTACAACCCCCTTTGATCCATATGAACGATTGTAATATGTCCCTAGGACCCCTAGGGAGATATGTCATCATTTAATGTGTTGAACGGGGTCATAGGTCAACCTATGACCGCCTTTGATCCATATGAAGCATTCTAATATGTTCTTAGGGGTCCTAGGACCCCTATGGACATATGTCATTAGGTAAAGGGTTGAAGGGGGTCATAGGTCACCCTATGACCCCCTTTTGGCCCATTAGAAGGATTCTAATATGTCCGTAGGGGTCTTAGGATCCCTAGGGACCTATGTCATCATGTAATAGCTTGGAGGGGGTCATAGGTCATCCTATGACCCCCTTTGACCCATAAGAGTGATTCTAATATGCCCGTAGGGGTCCTAGGACCCCTAGGGACATATGTTATCATTTAATGAGTTAAAGGGGGTCATAGGTCAACCTATGTCCCCTTTTGATCCATAAGTATGATTCTAATATGTCCCTAGGTGTTCTAGGACCTGTAGGGACATATGTTATCATTTAATTGGTCCCTTTGACCAATACGAACGATTCTAATATGTCCTTAGGGATCTTAAGACCTTTGGAGACATATGTCATCATGTAATGGGTCAAACCAGGTCATAGGTCAACCTATGACCCCCTTTAACCAATCTGAATGATTCTAATATGTCCCTAGGGATCTTAGGACCCTTAGGGACTTTTGTCATCATGTAATGGGTCGCTGGGGGTTGTATGTCAACCTATGACCCCTTTGACCCGTATGAATGATTCTAATATGTCTCTAGGGATATATTTTATTATTTAATAGATCAAAGGGGGTCATAGGTCAACCTATGACCCCCTTTGACCCATATGAAGCATTCTAATATGTCGCTAGTGGTCCTAGGACCCCTAGGGATATATGTTGTCATGTAATGGGTCAAAAGGGGTGATAGGTCAACCTATGACCCCCTTTGACCATAAGAATGATTCTAATATGTATGTAGGGGTCCTAGGAGCCCTAGGTACATATGTTGTCATTTAATGGGTCAAAGGAGGTCAAAGGTCAACCTATGACACCCTTTGACTCATATGAAGCATTCTAATATGTCCCTAGGTGTTCTAAGAACCCTATGGACATGTGTCATCCTGTAATGTGTTGAAGTGGGTCATAAGTCAACCTATGACCCCCTTTGACCCATAAGAATGATTCTAGTATGTCCCTAGGGGTCCTAGGACCCCTAGGGAGATATGTCATCATGTAATGGGTCGAAGGGGGTTGTAGGTCACCGTATAAGCTCCTTTGTCCCATAAGAATGATTCTAATATGTCCCTAGGGGTCTTAGGACCCCTAGGGACATATATCATCATTTAATGGGTCAAAGGGGGTCATAGGTCAACCTATGACAACCTTTGACCCATATGAAGCATTCTAATATGTCCTTAGGGGTCCTAGGACTCCTAAGGACATATGTCATCATGTAATGTGTCGAAGGGTGTCATAGTTCACCCTATGACCCCCTTTAAACCATATGAAAGATTCTAACATGTCCCTAGGGGTCTTAGGATGGTTAGGAATAGATGTCATTGTGGAATGTGTCAAAGGGGGTCATATGTCACCCTACGATCCCCTTCAACCCATATGAATGATTCTAATATGTCCCTAGGGGTCTTAGGACCCCTAAGGACATATGTCATCATGGAATGTGTCGAAGGTGGTCATAGGTCACCCTATGACCCCCGTCGACCCATATGAATAATTCTAATATGTCTCCAGGGGTCCTATGAACCCTAGGGACAAATGTCGTCTTGTAATATGTCAAAAGTTTTCATAGGTCATCCTGTGACCCCCTTCGACCCATATAAACTATTTTAATATGTCCCTAGGGGTCTTAGGATCTCTTAAGGACATATGTCATCTTGTGAGCCCTTTTGACTCATATAAATGACTCTAATAGAAATAATATAGTAAAAATAATAATTATATATATATATATATTATATTTATAGATTATAATAATAATAGCATAATATATTATTATATATTAATAACATAAGTCATAATATTAATAATATATTATAGATTATAATTTACATATGATAATAATAATAATAATATATTATAGAGTATAATTTATATATGATAATAATAATATGTATTAATAACATATACATAATATATTACATTATTATATTTATTAAAAATATAGTAAAAATAATAATAATAACATAATATATTATTATTAATAGATTATATATTATATCTTTACATTATATTATATATATATATATATATATATATAATTAATATATAGATTATATATACTATTTATGTTATTATATTATATATTTATAGATTAATTATTATATCTTTACATATTTCATAACTCAAATTAGTTATATCATTTACAAATTCATTTTTTTCTCTAATTTTTGTGCCTTTTCCCTCCAATTTTTATGCCACTGGTATCGGATATCCAATAAGGCTTGGGCCTTACTTTCCAGGTTTGGTACTTAGACAAGTAAAAAAAAAGTCAGAGTGGATTTTGAAGTGCATTTAGACGTGTTCAAACTCTATTTTTTTCACATCGCCACTTTTTGGCAAACCATTATCCTGTACATACCCTCTTATTCAGATTGATTCTCAAAGAACTATTGACAACAGTAGTTTGTACATAAAGGAAGGACCAGATAATAAGATTGTGTTGGCAGAAATATTTTGTAGATGATACTTTGTTCATAGGAAATGATGATCTTTGCAAAGAATTTTTAGAACAAATGAACAAAGAATTTGAAATGTCAATGTTTGGTGAAATCAAATTCTTTGTTGGTCTTCAAATTCAATAGAATAAGGATGACATCTACATCACTCAATCTAAATACATCAAGGAGATACTAAAAAAGTTTGGTATGGAAGACTACAAACTAGTTGGGACTCCTATGTGTACTAGATTAAAACTTACCAAAGATGATGAATCAAAGGAAGTGGATTAGACATTGTATAGATCTATGATTGAAAAGTTGTAATATGTAGTGCACACAAGACCAAACATTACCCTTGCAGTAGGAATTGTAGCAAGATTCTCAACAAAACCAAAAGAAAATCACATGATGGAAATCAAAAGGATCATGAGATACTTAAAAAGAATTGAAGAATATGGATTATAGTATAAACTTGGAGAAAATATAGATTTAAAGGTGTTCATTGATGTGGATTGGGCAGGAAATATTGATGATAGAAAGAGCACAAGTGGAGGAGCTTTCTTTCTTGGAAAAAGGTTGGTTTCTTGGACAAGAAAAATGCAAAATTGTGTGGTTAAAATAATTATTGGAAGGTATGAAGCAAGAAATCAAAAAAACTATTGTTATTTTTTGTGATAACACAAGTGCAATTAACCTCTCCAATAATCCAATGATATATTCAAAAACCAAGCATATTGCCATAAAGTATCACTTTGTTAGAGAATTGGTGCAAGAAAAGGAAATAAGATTGGAATATGTCCATACAAAAGAACAAATTCTTGACATATTGACAAAGCCTTTACCTAAGGATGCATTCTTGTATCTAAGAGGTAAGTTAGGGGTCATTCCCCTATCTGAAGCTCACTAAAATACAGTTCTAGTGATGCATCAATAGAAATGGAATTGAAGATCTATCAGTTGATGCAGCAAACCAATGAAGTCATTGCATATGAATCAGTACATCAGGTAAAATTCTATTCAGCTATTTTGAGTTGTCTTTGGTATGTGTTGTCAAAGAGGGAGAGTATACTATCATATCTTTCTAAAATTTGCAAAATAATAAGAGTTTGTGTAAGAGGGATAGATTATTATGAAAGAGGGAGATTGCTGTAGAAAGTGAAGTATTCTATTAGTAAAAGACTTGTTTTCAAATTTTATTCTACTATGACATGTTGTGTTGCCATCAATGCCAAAGATGGAGATTGTTGGATACAATTATTCAATTGTGTGTTGTCTTTGATGTCACACAAATGTCATACCAGTTAGCAGATAGAGTTTAATGAGCTCAGAAAGTCAGCAAGGCAAAGGACAGAGTCTACCGAGCTCAAAAGGTCAGCAAGGCAAAGGATAGAGTCTATCGAGCTCAGAAGGTTAGCAAGGCAAATGGACAAAATCTACCAAGCCCAGGAGGTTAGTAAAGAAAACTTGCATTATCTACTGAGTAAACAATTCTTACCGAGCTAACTCGATCATCAAAGGAAATGTGGCAGAAACAGTTCTTACTGAGCTCACTCAGTCATCAAAGGAAATGTGGTAGAAGTAGTTCTTACCGAACTCTCATGAAAGAATTCAGTTCTTACCGAGTAAACTTGGTAGCCAAAAGATTTTACGAATATTGCAATGTTAATCGAGTCAAGAAGGTTAACTTAAGAAATTTCTAGAAGCAGTATTTACTGAGCAGGGTCAGCCAGTGAAGGATTTCATTATTTTATGAAATAATGTTTATTTGTTTAGAGTAATATTTGTAGATGACTAATGTATGGTTTATTGTTAATATAACATGTAAATGATCTGACTTGACAATCTAAATGGTATAATTAAGAGGTCAAGTTGTGAATTCTAAGTGTGGAGGTGTGTGGAATTAATGTGATATGAAGACTGATTATTGTGGAAGTGAATTTGAAGGAAGGTTAGAGATCACTGAGGAGAAACAAAGCTATATTTGATAAAAAAGGATCTAATGATGTTGAACAGAGACCTGTAGTCAGCAAACTCAGTTGCAAAAGGTGAATTCATTGTTGCTTTCTAACCATTGTAGCAGTGATTTGAAATCTCTTAACAGAGTTGGTTTAACAGCCATTTTGTAAATCCTCTAACAAGGTTTCAATTCTGTTGAATTTTTCTAAAGACCTCTAGCAAGGCCACTCCTAATAGGGTGATTAAATCCTCTAACAGGGTCACACCTAATAGTGTGTATTGTAATCTTTAACAGGGTTGGCTCCTAATAGGGCTCACTTCAGAAGAGTGAAAAATTGGTGACTAGTTACTTGGTGGTTTTTCCCATATTGGGTTTCCACATTAAATGTGGTGTCTCTTGTGTTCATTTTGTTTTCAATTGCATGCATGTTTTCTTGAAGATAAGTAACAATTTAATTTACCAAGTTACAACATTTTTTTTATGTTTACCAAGTATCAATAGTAACTAGATCTTTAAGACATCTAAGGGATTTGTGGATCCCCCCTCTCAATTACTCTACCTTTAATTCTAATAGCGAGGAGGCATAGTTAGAAGGCAAAAGGTTGGTTTGAATAGAGGAAGAGGGAAACAAGTGGGTAGAGGTAGGGATATTCAAAGGATTAGAGTTTTTAGGAATTTTATTTCTAATAATGGGGCAATCTTTCCTAAGATGCCCTTCTTTTCTACATAGAGAACACCCATTCGACCCTCCCAGGGTTTCAACATGATAGGAAACCTCTTCAATGACAATAGTAATGATGAGCTCTTTAGGTAAATCATCACCATGTTTCAAAGCAATAAGAACCCTAACATCTGGATGGGGAAGTAGCTAGACCGAGTCATCCATGCATAGAAATTTTCAAAGGGGTTTTGGCAAGTTGCAAAATAAATCACCATAAAATGGGAGGAATATGCTTAATAATGACCCATCTAGGGGCTGAGAGGGCAACAACCTCATCTAGGTTAGCCTCAAAGCTCCAAGCTAGAGCTTAGAATGTGGAGTTGCCCATAGTCTAATATTATTTCTTAAGCATAACAAGCTAAGATTCATTATTGTTAAAGAAAACAACAAACAAACCTTTCTGTATTTTCCTACAAAAGGAGATTTGATAGCCAAGTTTCAAATTCCAATAATTGTGAAACCAATCATCTAAAAATTTATTGGTAGGAACCTTGTCAATTTCAACTATAGAGAAGAAAATGGCAATGTTCCTTAACCTTTCTTTTGCATTAATTATCTTAGTTAACATTTTTGGGTTAGGAATAACATGAAATGTAGAAGGATCCCCAAAATGCTTATAGTTTGTTGGGTTTTCATCGTGTGAGGGCATGGTGAAGCGAGAACTAGAAACAATCGTAGGAGCCAAGCTTGTGATTGCCTCTAGAAAGGATCTCGGCTTACCACCATTGTTAACATTAGCTTTGGTAGCATTGTTACCAGCATTAAGCACAACATTAGACTTGGGCATAGATAGATTAATGGTTAGCAGTATAGAGCCAACCAAAAAAAAAGGCATATTGATTTTAGGGTTAGGGGGAGAGGATAGATCACACTTGGAATAGTCCTTGTTCACCAGGTCATTGTTGATGAGACCTTCATTTCTTGCCACCTTTCTATTGCCTAGATTATCTGAGTTTACAATGACATCAGCAATATATGCTGGTAGATCATGGTCTGACATGCCCCTATCAACTGATTTTGCCAACTTCAACAAAATTCACTAAAAAAATTGCTAAAATCAAAGACCCTATGGAATTTAAATTATAAACAATACTTTTATAAGAAATATTTTAAATATATCTAAAAGTACAATCTTTTGATTTTTTTAGTTCATATTGTAAATAATAAATGATATTTTTTTGGTTGTTAGTCACCATTTGATAAAATGTCAAATTATGCTATTTTTATGAATAATTAGTACACTAAGGTATATGTCATAGATATTGACATACGCAATTATTGACATGACATGATACTTTTACTTTAAAAATAAAAAAATATGTCATTGTAATCTTTATTTTGTTTTATTTTATCTTACATGAAAAGTTTTATTTATACTTATACATTATATTTTATCTTTTTATATTTATATACAAAATCTATTAATCTTCTAAACATTTCAAACCATTTCAATGATGATTGAGTCTTGAATGAAAAATTGTATCTCTTGTTTATCATGCTCTGACATATCAGTATGATACGAATATTATTTAAGATATATATTTTTTCTAATATTTTAAAAGGTTGATGTAGAAAATAATGTTTTGTAAAATATCTTTCTACAAATAAACCTTCATTATGTTTAAGATTAATAATTCAGTATAAACTAAATTAAAAGATTTATATAAAAAGATAATTTGATGAATCTACTTATCATTGATAAAGAAAGGAACAAGAACTGACATATGTATTGAAATAGTTAGTTTGAATTTTTTGAATTGATAGTTAAACCTATATTTTGTAACATTAGATGAATAGTTTAATTATGAAATGTTTTTGATCAAGTAAGTACGGAGAGGTTCCCTACCACACACAAAGAGCTATATTATGGTAGTACACCATAACAAAGCCAAAGAGAAACAATTGGCCAAATTACCTACAAAACAATTAAGCTACTTTAGAAAAATTAAAGCTAACAAAAATTAGTTTTGAGCTATACAACCAATAAGTAGAAACCCATTTTAATTGATTCATTAACTTAATAATATTAACCAAATAGCTTCATTTCAAAATATGAAAATAGCATATCCTATAAATATGACCCACAATATAAATCCTTCGCATAACCAAATTAAGAAACTAAAATAAAATAGTGTTCATAATATCATGAGTCTTTAAAGTAGTAAACAAAAAACATTAAAAAGAGAGAGCCTCAAACTAATCATTTCATTTTGTTAAAATTGTCCCAAACATTCATCTATGCCTTTAACCAAAGCATGCTAAGTTGTAGCATAGTAAAATTTGTGTGTACCAAAGCTTAAATGTTAGTACATGTTTTGTTTTAAGCTTTTGTAAACAAGAGTTGTCTAGTGCCAAGCTTACTCAATTATTATTGAGGAATGATAGTTATAAAGAAGTATCTTATCTATTATATTACTTTTTTAGGATGTAGTTTATATTGGAAATAGTTTCATTAAGAAGATGATTTCATATATTCTTAATTGTACAATATTTGTGAGTTGACAATATTTTCATGCAATTGTAAGAGTTGTATCAAAGTTTAAAATGATTGCATAATGTTTATATATATATATATATATACATATTTTTTAAAAAAAAAAATTTTCTAGGGGAGGCCTACCTAATCTCAACTAATAAGTAGTCTTATAGCTACTTTAGATTTCCTCACATTAGTATTGATGGTTGTTCAATTCAAAATCTCACACATGAACGAATTCAAGTTATTGTCACAAATAGTTTTGGAAGAATGATCTTTAATTTTTCTTATAAATTACAAATATAGTAATAATATTATGGATTCTATAGTTGTTTTTGATATTAAGAAGTAGCCAAAGTGGGGGCTAAATCATACAAAATAAAACATAGACTAATAATCAATCAGAAGTGATTCTCTTTTGGTTGGCATAAGGTTATGTGTGAGTCTAACTCTAAGGTTCTAATGGACGCGTTGAATAAACAAAGACTAAAATATGTTAATAATTAATGTCTAGTAGTGGTGGGTAGATAAATTTTTAACTTGATTAACTCTTTGGAGTTACTTTCTTTCCCATATATTCATAGGGTGTCAAATAAGGAAATTGAAAGCTTGGAAAACTAGGCATCTTAGAAGAGGATTAGAAGGAATATTGGGTAGATTAGTGGTTAGCATCATAATTGTACTAAAATTCTTGATAATATTGCAAGGGATAACATGATAGGTTACTTTGTGGCCCTTTTTGGATCACCACTAGGTTGGTGATTCTTATGTTTGTCCTATTCATTTTATTTCAATAAATGTGTGTCCTACTTCTTTTATGAAAAAACACCAATTTTACAAGATTTCAACCAATTCTTCCCACTAGAAATATCAATTTTCAATTTCATTACAAAAGCATTATTGTGAATATTGTTTCATTCTTTTTCAAATACAACATTATTACATCATGTGCATATGCTCTTTCTATGTTTTTTTATTCTTTACTTTTCCTCAAAGCTCAACATTCTACTTTATCTCTATATACATATCTATGTGTGTGTGTATACATATACGTATATACATATACACATACATATACATATTTATACAAACACACACACACACAAACACATGTATATATATAGATACATGTATCTATGTGTGTGTGTGTGTGTGTGTGCGCGCGTGCGTGCGCGTGTGCCTGTGCGCACACACATATTATCAGTCTCTATTTTATTTTATATGGGTCAGCCTTCATTTTTGCTGCTTCTGAATATCAAAAGCAACTGTAGTATCCGCAAGATTATTACTATATTTTTATTTTATAAGAAAATTTAAACATCACTTTTCCCAAACTATTTGTGCTAATAACTTGAATTCCTTCATGTCTGAGATTTCAAAATGAACAACCATCAATACTAATGAGAGAAAATCTCAAGTAGTTATAGACCAGTTATTACTTGAGATTAGGGAGGCCTCCACTAGACTAGAACCCTCGAATGGAATTTCATCTTCACGGTTAGATCCACTATGACAAAACTTAATAAAAAGGCCCACTTGACAGTAGAAGTAAGGTCCCCTTGAAAATTATTGCTTTCATTTGACATGCATTAAAAAAAAAATTCAAATTCTAGCGATTGATAGCCAACTACACTCCATATCCCTTTTTGGATTCCATGTCTATCATGCCTACGATTCAAAGAAGGAATAAGATATCCAAATCCCCTTAAAGCCAACAACACTTACCGTATCCCTTTTTGTATTCCATTTCCATCATACCCATGACTCAAAGAAGGGAACAGACACCCAGATCCCTTTACAGGTACAAATCAAGCGATGATTAGTAATATAAATAATTTTCTCATCCAAATCAAGATCGACCATACGAATGGGCCTTTTAATACTCCTTCCTAAGAACCTATTCACCTTTGTAGGCCTAAAACACTCATTTTATGAAGAGTTTCTCCTGCGGTTAGCCTGTTGGGACCAGAAACAGTGTTGCGAAGCTCCTCCCAACACAGCATCTTTGAAAGGATATTCTATATTTTAGAAACATCTCTAGAGGAGCCATCCAAATAGGGAAAAAAATAACAATAATTGAGCCTTCCCCCAAACTCCTCTCCATCTGCTTGAACCAAAATAGCAAACTAGATCTCCAAACGTAGATCAAATGAAGAATAAAGTACTCAATAGAAACAGTAGATTTGTTCAGAAACAAACTCTGAGTAGTAGAACAACCGATCTGCTAAAAGGGAAAGATCGAAATAGTTACTAAACACCATATCTTGCACAACAAGAAGACCGCCAATGTAACAGCACGTAGAGCCTCCATTCCTTCACACAACCATTGAATAAATGTTATAAATATTTAGTGCTTATTACAATATTAATATCAAACAAAAACTTGTTCAGGCGAACCATTATAAGAAAATGAAGTTTTTTATTCTACCATATCGATACATTGATGTGTCCACAACGCCACCAGTAGTTAATCTGATTAAAATATTAGAAATATTATAATAAAACTAGATAGAACTTAAACTGTTGAAGCTTAATTAAGGTTGCAGATAACAAAAGGGAAATGTAACTAAAATACTAAATATATGTTTAGATCTGACATCGAACAATAACAATGGTACGGCCTCTGTCTTAACTTTTATTTGGAACTATCTCGTAACAGAGACCACTACTGCCAAATGAAAAAGCCTATCCTATTATACATAGATATTACTTTGTGTATTTACTCTAGAATACTTATGTCCATCCTGCACAAAACATGGAGGCCTGTATGTCAGAGTTCATACTTGAGGAACAGTCCTGCTTCTTTGTACCTCTTTTCCACTGTAAAATCCATACGCATGTTCATCTCTGGAGTAAAATAGTTCTTCCAGTCACCCACTTCACCTTTGAGAAAGAAATACTGATTAGTTATCTGACCAGTTTTGAAATTCTGTCTGCCATTTCTGTTAACGTCTAGAGTGGAAAGAGATTGAAAGCTGCACTGACTATCTATGCGACCGATGTCTTCGTCCCTTAAAGACAATTCCCCAAGGAAATCAGAAATCTTTCTGATATGTGTCAAGGAATCTGCCTTCATATCTTCATAAGTCAAAAACAGAATGTTACTCTGATATCTACTGGCATTCCAAAAGCCCAAAACATGATCAACAAAAGGACCGTTGAGGGAGACATCGTTACAGAATGAATCGAGGAATACCTCCTTGGAAACTGGACGTTTCGTTTCATCACTGTTGAAGATAGCTTGCAGGGCTGGCAAGAACTTCCAGTGGGAAACAAAAGTGTCCTTTGGATTTCGACCGATATAAATGATTCGACAGCCCAGAGAGCGGAGTAAGGAAGATGGCAGCCGAAAATCCTGGGCGAAGGCATATCATCAATTGCAGTGGAAGCATTACTTACGGTCCGTGAATCGTATATGCTTTCTACGTGCGGAATCAAGTCATGGGCATTTCCCCCGTTCAACTGTTTCTCTTTGCTTTCGCTCATAACGCTGGCAACGATAGATTTCACCCAGGTGGCTCCCGTCTTCAATCCAGAGCACAAAAACACGTCGTCCTCCCGTGCTTTGAACTCTCAGTACATTTTCATCACCGCTTCCAAAGTGAATGGTTCGTAGAAGAAACCATGGTGCTCGACAAGCTCAACTCCATACAGGTCTTTGGGTCTTCCAGTAGAAGAAGTGAAGGCTGAGCCTGCAGACATTATGAAACGAAGGGTGCAGATGCAGATTATATGATGAGATAAGTGCGATAATGGTAACAAAGATGTCTCTTAATATAAAGATTACCTATAGTATTCACTGAGTGGCACATTCCGTGATGGAGATATTTTTGAGCGGTGTGTTCACTTCTAATAGTCCTCCGAAAAATACAACATAAAAACGCAGTGCTTATCTCCTGGTATGAATTCTTGACAGAAAAGATTCCCATCCATTTCTTTACAATTTATGAGACACACATTTTCCTTTCCCTCTTGTCCTTTATTACAGCTTTCCAACAGGACGAGACGGTCCTTTATGTGTGGTTTTTCATTTAACTTGGTGAATATCTATTTACAATACTGGATTTCAATTTTTCCTTATTGAATTTTCTACCATTAAATTATAGTCATAATGTTCATTTAAAATTTAAATAGCATTTTCATCTGAATCAAATATTAAAATCTACCAAATATTAACATAACTTAAAACGTTACTTCCAAAAATACAACTTAAAAAAATAAAGAGCTTAGTTCAAAAAAGTCTAACTATTAGAAATTCTTAACAAAAAAAATTCTGATCTGCTTTCTTTGTTGTCCTTTATTACAGCTTTTTGAGAGGACCCTGCATGTCACTTTCTTGAGGTTGAGTTCATTTAACTAGGTGAATGTCTATTTACAATAGTAAATATCAAAATTCTTTTCATAAATTATAGATATAATATTGATTTAGTAACATTTATATTTAAACAAATTTTACAAAATATACTCAGCATTAACATAATTCTTGTATAAATAGTCGTTGCATGTTTTTGTATGAATATAAATTTTGATTTACAAAAAAATATTAAAATGTCAGTAAAAAACCTATGATCTAATACAAGATTAGAATTATGCAAAAATTAGAAGAGAAAAAAAAGTGAATTTAAAATAAAGTAAATCTAGCTAAAAGAAGTAAATAATTTCAAATCCTCTTGCAATGATTGAAATTCATATATGAGTGATTGGAATATTTGAATTAAAACTAAATGTATAAATAGCACAAGTTTTTGAAAAATAAAACAATCTTTTAAATTAGTTTAAATGAAAAAACAAAGAAAAGAATCATAACACCTTGGAAAGAAGAAAAAAGGATTTCATAATGTTGTATTGATGTATGATCTAAGTTTTCTTTTAAATATCCTACTTCATTTTGTTGTATCAATAGAAATATTGAGACTTTAAATTAATATTATAATTATAAAGGTAAAGGATTGGGCAAGCATGATAAGGACTTGAGAAATCCTATGGAGTTCCAAATATAAAGGTATCTATATCTTAAGACAAAAGGAAAATGAATATAGCTTATGAAGATTCTCGAAAAATGCAAGAAAGGAATTTTGACATTAAATAGAAGAAATGATTTGGATGATTGGGAATGGACATTAGAACAAAAATAACATGAAAAAGAAAAAGGAATCTCAATGTTGTGATATTCATGGTCAAAATAAAGGGATGATTTAGAGGGGAGTATTTTTAATTTCTACCACCAAATGAATAGAGATGGTCAATAGAGAATTAATAATATGTAACTTTTATGTCCTCTATTCTAGACTCTTCTCTAACCCATTCCCATCTACCCTAAATTGATTTTTACATTGTATTTTGTCACTCTATCAATTTATGGAGAATACATAAGCCCTCTATAAAGAGGTAGATGCAACGATGTTTTGGACACGCAATAAAAATATTTTTTTAATTTATGTGTCTATTTTGAAATTCTATATCTATATATTAATATGTTCCTATGTTTTGATTCAGTATATCCACCCCTATCAACTACTCGAACATATGTTATATTGAGAATTGAAAAAATAAATCTAATAGCTAAAAGCCACTATGATAATTATGGAAATAAATTTTAGAAGACTCGTGTTCTATGTCTTGTAGTTTTTATTGTTATATTATGCATTTTTTTATCATAACAAACTTATCTAAGAAAAAATGTTATAAGAAAAAGAGTAGTAATAGTGGAACAAGGTGTAAAACAAAAAATAAAATATTGAAACTCAAAGGAATCTAGAGATAAGTCTCCTTGAGATTAAAGATAAAATCTTGCGAATTTTTTTACCTCTTGTTACTCTACTAGACACTTACCATGATCTCTATAAGAAGAAGTGGCTCTTGATTGAGACAAAAAGAACATTGAATTGGATTGAGAATGAGAGGCCATTGAGACTTCTCAATTGTCCAATATGTGCTACACCTTTGGTTATGATAATGTTAGTAAATAGAAAAATAGTATATATATTGAGAATTTAATAATGCATGCATAATATATTTTAGATCAATAAATTTACTTGATAGATTGAAGTATATTCTATATTAAAGAAGTTTATATTATATAAATATTTGGAGAATACAATATCATAGTTAAGTTTTTTTTTTTTTTTTACAGGAAATTCAATTCATAGATATAAACCTAGAAAACATTGGATTCAATGATAATCCAAAAAAAGATCAAAAAATGAATGGAAATAGTGGACATACATTATTAATAGTGAAGAAAATTGAATGATCACTGATATAGAAAATGCAAAAGAAATAGAAAACAAGAGCCTAGAACTATTAATTTGATCTACATACATGATAATTATTTCTACAAAATACAATATCGATGTTTCCTAATCTTAGAAAAGACTCATTATTTTGATGTGACCATGTTGACAAGTTAATTACACAACATCCACATTTTAAATTCTAATGTAGTGCAAGGCACGAGAATCCCCAAAGGAGATGTCCTAGCCCACAACAATACAACCACATAGCAGAAACGCAACAACAATGCAAGATTTGATATCAACTCACAACTCTTTATTCATAAAGCAACTGTTACATGCAATGTGCCAGGCTATAAGGCCTTCTCAGTTATTGCCAAATACAATACAGTAATAGTTCTACAAGATCCCTCAAGATCCAAACCATACACTAGCTAGTCCAGATCCATAGAAACCTCCAAGATCTCAACTTGTGCTCCCAATCCACCAAGTAACCTCCATGTTTCTAAACCATAACCACTAGCTGTTCTCACAAAATTGTAACTCCCTCACAATCCTACTATAAACTTCCTTACATTCGATGCTTTGTCCACATACTCAGGGAAACTCACTCCTCAGTTCCTCCTTCTCTCCAAACTTTTACTAAGAAGAGATCACACCTTGAAGCCTTCACACCTTCCAGCTTGATTAGAAATGCTCACATGCCTTGCTTAAATAGGCACTTCCAACCCAAGACATTACAAACATAACCAATGTGGGATAAAAGGTAAATGCAACTACCTTACAACAAATATTAAATTTGCACCCAAATACAACTAAGCAGCCAACAAATATTAAATGCATGATTTATCTACAACCTTCTAGAATTCCACCAACACAATATCCACAACCTTCTAGAATTCCACTTACACACCTTGATAAATGCAATGACAACCATTTTTGTTTTATTTTATTTTTCTATTTATACCACCTATGCACCTCAAAAATAGAAATTCCTTTTTTTTTTTTTTTTTTCCCTTTATTATTATTATTATTTTATCCTCTAATTTTTGCCACTTTCTCTCTCCTCCATCTTTTTTTTTTAAATTATAAATTTTCCCATGCAAGATGCTCTTGCATCAAATTCCTACAAATTTTAAGCCCATATTTGTCATCATGTCAAAATTTATAATATGAAGACTTCAAACTCAAATTCCTCAATGAACTAAACAAGTAAAATTTGAGAACATACATCTCTTTTGGTAACTAGAATATAAACTTAAAAGACTTTAGTGGTGTAGACAAAGAAGAAAAGTAAATTATGACAATCCAATAAAAAATGAAAAATAAAGTTGACATTGATTACAATTTCAATATATTGCTACATAATATATTGCATGAAAAAGTTGTGAACACATTTACGGTAGCACAATAAACAAGAGAGAAGACCATGATAATTATTTTCACAAGAGTTATATAACATGAAAAAATTAAAATATAGTAGACACAAAAGAGGAAGAAAAATAGAAAAGATCTAAGATGAAATGATTAAATGTAAATAATTTAAATTAATTACTAGTAATACACAATTATTATTATAACTTCACAATATTAGGAATGATGATCAAGAATTTGAAAATGAAATCTAGTCATTGGTCATCACTGGTCTTATAGTTTGTAGAGATTTCTAAACAAGACTATCAGACTTGGATGTACTTCAAAAAGTAATCTTCTAGACATGACTTCCTTTATTAATTTAACCATTGGATTCCATGCACAAAATTGTTTGTAGTGGGATAGCATTCCTCGCAAGATTTGTGACATGGCTTAATAACCTCATGTAGTTTTATAAGACTATTGGTTGTAGCAAGCATTGATAGGTCAATCTTTTGGTGCAACGACTACCCTATCCTTTCTAACAATCAGTATCAAAGCTTGAGCATAGGTTCAAGTCTTGCAGGCTTATCCTCACAAGATTCATGACATGGCTTAACCTCCTCCTATGGTTCTATAAGACTATTTTTTGTATTGGGCATTGATAAGTTCATCTTTTGGTGCAACAAATGCCCCATTCTTTCTAATAGGAAGATCATACCAAAGAGAACAAGAAGAAGTGTTGCAAAAATGGTGTTAAAAGCAATAGATTTTTCTCCATATCTTCAATGATGACGGTCTGGCAACCTCCATAGATGTAGAAATGCTAATGTAGGCTACTTGAAATCATATAGGTTTTATAGCTAGGGTTTATAAATTTATTTTTTAATCAGAGGAAATAAATATTAAAAAAGTGGCACCTTATAATGTCATACATCACTAATCTGGTTTTTTAAGAAAAACTTTCCCACTCTATGACTATTGTTCTTACATCTATGCTATTTCCTTAGGGAGGTAGGTGGTGGCCCTATCAACCCGTCCTTTTCTCAAATAAATTCCTCTTCTTTATTTGTGGCTACCAAAGTTCATCTGAAGGCTTTTGAGGCCATTCTTATCTTGGAAACCAAAGGCTAGAAGTAGTGTTCTATAAGTTTTCCTACTTAAAAGATTACCCAAAAGAAAGTAGTTGAATTTAATAAGATTCATATTTATTGTATTTAGGAGGGAGTCTCCTTTGCTTCTAAAGTGACTAGAAAAGATCCCTCTTTCATTCTCGTTAACTTCATGGCTAAAGGCTCTTACTTTGTAAAAGGTACCACTATCATTTTCCTTGATGACATTCTTGAATTGGTTCATAAGGAAATGGATATTATGTTGGTAGGGATATTTATCCTATTTTGACCCTTTGTAGAGGAACTTCGTGAATGGGTTGCCTCTACTTTGTTATCTCAAAAGAAGTGTCAAATTTAATGATGTAGTTAGTGGAATATTCCTTCTTACATTCTATAACAAAGAAGATCTCATTGTAGCTTTGTAAAATCAGCCCTAGTCAAAAAGGGAAAATTCATAGAACATTGGCAATTTGTAAATGGAAGCCTAAATAAAACAATGTTGTTGACCTTGGGGCAATGAATCCTACATAGGATAGGATCCTAGTTCTACCTTTGGACTTATGGGAAAATGAGATATTTATGGACAATGTCAAAATCCTTAGGTACCCTTAGTTGATTGATAAGATCATAGAGTCAAAATCTTTACTCTTTGTTTCTAGAATATGTGCGAGTGTCATTATTAATAAGGAAGTGACTCTCCTTATTACTTTCATCTTTAAGATAGGCTATTTTTTCTAGTCTATGAAATATGGGAACGAAGAGATTTTTTTTTGTTAAATGCAAAGGTTTTAGGCATTTGAATGTAGAATGTCCTTCCTCCTTAAGGTACTCTACTTCTGTAGCACCCTAAGTTGGGATATCCACCCCTCCTCATTTATCTAATCCCCCCATAAATGGCCTTGATCTCTTTCCCCTTGCAATCTTCAACAAACTTCTTCCCTCAAGGATCCTATCCTAACACCCTAGGGCTCACTCCACAACCCTTTGCAATAGAGAATACAAGATGGGGTTTTCAAGAATGCCCCTATTAAATCCCTTCCTCCTACCAAGGGCTTGACTTGGGCTCCCTTATAACAAAACATACTTGACCCCCTTTCTTCTATTTCTATGCTATTATCACCCATATTTCTCTAAATAATCTAGAGGATGTTGGTACTTTAGATCTATGGATCAATTGTGGTCTCTTAAGATCCTTTCTAACTCTTCTTCTAATTATTTTGAAGATAGAGAGGATCTTTTTGAGGAGTTTAGATGGAAACTAGTTGAAAAAAAAATGAAGAATAATGTGGACATTGGAAGAGACAAGAAATTTTACAAAGGGGAAGGAAAAATGAGAAGCCCAAAAAAATCTTGCAACATGATAGGGGACCATTTTGGTCCGAGTGGTAGAGATCCAAAAGGGCACAACCAAGGTCATAGGTGTAGTTTATTAGAGTCCTAGATTTTCTCATTGATTACTTGTTCTTGTCTGTATATTTTCTATTTTAAATAAATTTTTTATATTGAAATTGAAGAGGTTAAAATAATGTAGTGAAGAAAAACATGCCCACACATGCCTTATAAGAAGTGATAGCAGATGTGATACATATACAAGAAGAAAAAATATAGAAGGAAGGATTTAATTAAGTCAAAAAAAGGTATGGTCAAATGATGATTAGCTATTAATAAAATTTTTGGGAACTCCTAGTGGGATGGATATCATTTGGAAGAAGAACATGATTCTAGGTTCTTTTCTACATTCTTCTCGCAAGGCCCTTATTTTAACCTTAATTATGATATTAAAACTTGCTAGTCATGGAATGTGGCAAAAAAGTAAAAGAAAATAGTTTTGGTATTCTTTAACTAACCTAATGGGAAATATCCTTAACAAATGGATGGTGATGGTAGAATTTAATTCTCCTATATAAAATCTACCGAAACTTTGAGGAAATGATGATTACTTTGATATTATGGTAGATCTTTGAGAGTTCATGCTTAACTCAAGCCTTACTAATCTTGATCTAGTTAGGTCTTAGTTTAATAGGACTGACCATAGATAGGGAAATTTAATTATTCAAGTGAGACTTGAAGGATTCATGTTGTCCACTAACTACAAAAAATATTGATGACTTGCCTACTACTATAACTAGGACAAGTACATATCACAATCCTATAGTGATAGAATGTAAGAATGGAAAAAGGGTTTCCTTGTCTTTTAGATTTTGAGAACATGTATATATCCCACCACTTGTTGAGAGGTCTTATAGACTCTTGATGGAATACTTTGATAGTGTAATTTCCAATGATAAACTTGTTCATAAAACTAAGGGAAATTTAAAAATAAAGTTAAGAAATCAAATAATTATTATTTTGGAAATATTTTTGAAAGAAAAAAGGAATTGGTAGGTAGATTGAAGAGGGTTCTAGGTTAGAATTAAATTGATTATGAATATAGAGATTTTGTGGTTATGGAAATAAACCTAAGAGAATAATGAGAATAACTCCTAAAATAGGCCTCAAGATATTTTCTGGAAACAAATATCTAGCATTTTGTGGCTTATCGAAGGAGATATAAATATTAGGTTCTTCCATCAAGATACTCTGAAACATCATTATATGAACAAAAATGACATCCCTATGTATTGTTGATGATTTTATGGTGAACAAGGAGGAAGGTATTAACTTAAAGTGGATCGATTATTTTATTACCAAAGGAAGCCTCAATTAGACCCTTGATGATTTGGATGACCTACTAATTTGTATGTATTTGGTAATTTTGAATAAGGAATAGTGTTCTCTTTATTTCATCATTAGTTTTCAAAAATTAAGTTCACCCACCTTATTTTTTTAAAGATTTTGAATAATTTAACTTAGATGGATTCCCCCTTACTTTGTTTGAGAAATACTAGGCAATTATGGGTGGTCATGTCTTCAAGCTAATTTTTCATTTCTTTAGAACTAGATCAATATTGAGTAGTATGAATAATACCTATATTTCTCTTATATCCAAGAAAAATAACCTTACCTTTATGGTAGAATTCAGACATATAAGCTTGCGTAACACAACATATAAATAATCTCTAACATCATAGTTAACAAGCTAATGCCCACTTTGTTTAAATTGGTGTCTAAAAACCAAAAACAACTTATTTTAGAAATAGATATGATCAATATTGTTATTAAGACTCATGATTTGATTCACTTTGTGGACTCTAATAAAAAAGATACCATGGCCCTTAATCTAGATATTTATAAAGCATATGATAGAGTAAAAATGACTTTTCTTGAAGAAGTGCTTATAAAATTTTGGTTCAAAGGAAAATTCTTTGAAATGTTTATGAGTTTTCTTTATTTCACTAAGTATGTTGTGCTATTTAATGGAGCCCCTTTTTCCCTTTCTTCTTATAGTAAAGGTTGAATGCAAGGAGATCCTTTATCACCTTATCTCTTCATATTGGTGGTGCAAAAGTTCTAGATAATTTTTCTTGTAAAATTAATTTTAAAAAATCCCTCAAAGGTACAAATGATTCTTGTAAAAAACATCCTTCTAATCATCAAAAAAATGATGATGAAATTTTCCTGTTAAAGAAGCTCTCACTTTAGAAGCTGGAAGATGGAAGTCTCGACTTACTCATTATTCTATGGTTTCAGGTGAACAAGTAAACCTCTAAAATATAAAACTCTTCTTCTTCAATAATAAGAGAGAAGTGAAAGCACACATTTCATCCAATTTATATTGTAATATATAATCTATGCAAGACATTTATTTGGGGCTTCCATTCTATCTTAGCAAGTTTCCAAGTTGCTCTTTATGAAATAGTTTAGTTAAAAGATTCCATAAGAAACTTGCTCATTGGAAAGGGAAACAATTATGTCTAGTTGGAAAAATCCAACTCCTCAAATCTTTCTTGTGGAGAATTTTTATATTCTTTATGTCTAGTGAAATAATGCCTAGGAAGGTGGTAGATACTCTAGAAAAAATTCATAACACCTTCCTATGGATGAGAACTGAGGAGTAAAGAAAACTCTATATTGTTGATTTGGATAAGGTATGTAAACGTAATATCAATGGAGGCATAGGTATTAGAAGAATTAGAAAAAAAAATAACACACTTAAAAAAAAGTTGGGTGGTAGCTTCTAGAAGGTTAAAATGAATGGACTAGAATTTTAAGTGCCAAGTACTTGTCTTATGGATCACTGGATTATTTTCTTGATAAGAAAAGCATGAATGGATTCTCCCCTCTTTGAAAGTTCACAAATAAAACTAAGGGTTTCCTTAGAAGGGAAAGCATAAAGCTAATTGGAAATGACAAAGAAGCCTCATTCTAGTCAAATTCATGGAGGGAAGAAAACCATATTAAAATATTTAGGTGATAATTTAAAGAATTACATGGATTAGGGGGAGGAAAAACATTATTTGGTTGATTTAATTGAACTTTATAAAAGACATAGGAATGAGAAGAATCTATAATATTTTAAGGGAGGATGTTAGTTATTTGTTTAGGATGGTACTTTACTATTTTATTGTGATACAGATGATATGTGGATCTAGAAAATTACTATTAATGGTTCTTTCTTTATTAAAACTAAATTTCTATCATAATGGATTACTATTGAAAGGAACCCTATGTGGATTATGGTTTGTACTCTAAGTGATACTCGTAATATTAAAAACTTTTGGTGGGTAGTTGCTCACAAAAAAATTCTTATGCTCGATAACCTATCTAGAAGAGTTTTCTTTCTCCTTAACATATGTGTTCTATGTGAAAAAAGGAGTCCATAGATATTATATTTTTACAATTTTTTTTTTTTTTTTGAATTATGGCATTTAGTTTTCAATCTCTTCAAATGCATTTAGTCATGTTGATTTCTATTTCCCAAATGATCTACTTTTGGAACACATATGGAAAAAGAGAAATAATAGGATGTTCAAAGAAAAGATAAAATTGGTTAAGGCCTACTTCCATATACCAAAAAGATCTCTTAGGGAAAGTATCAATTCTACTACTTATCATAAGAGTATTTCATTTCCCACACTTATTTATACTAGGATAAAGAAGAATTATAATATCTTGACCAAAGCCTTACCAATGTGAATTGGATAAGTATATGGAAAAGGAAAGAAACTAAATGATAGCGACTTGAATCTAATTGGGTGAAATCCAATGTTGAATCTAATTGGGTGAAATCCAATTTTGTTAAATAATTTATAGTGAAAATTATAAGAGCAGCATGTTGGAGAGCAAAAAATGTTCTTATATTATATTTTTATAGGCTAAAAAATGCATTTAGGTGGTATGATAAACATAAATCAAAATTATAGTTTCCATAATCCCTTCTCTAATTTAGATTTTAAGGTCACTGGGAAATATCAAGTTAATAGCTTTGGCAACTCAATGTATGTTATGATATTTACTAAGAATGCTAAATTTGTAATGAGAATCTTAAAAATGAAGAAAAATTTATTAATTGTGAAAGTTTGCTAAATTTTGGTAATCCTAGCAATACTTATAAAGGTATTTATAATAATTTTAGTATTTAGATAATCCATATATATAATCCATGTGAGAAATATCATAAGTGTAATTTAGTTTTGATTAAATTAACTACACATTATTGAAAGATAGTCTAGCAGGAGGCAAGTGAGGCAAATAGTCACATCAATTAACATAAAGTGCTCTTTTAAATTGGGATGTAATTTGAATCATTAACATAGAGCCCCTTTTATTTCACTCCATTGTCTTATATGAGTGTTCTTTTCTTGAATTTTTATGGTTAAGTGTTAATAACCTATGCAAGGAAAATACATAAATCATGCAAAAATTCTATGGTAATACCTCCTAAATCATTACAAAGATCAAATGTACAGAGGATATCAATACTAAATTTGGACTACCTTTTTGAAGTGGATAGGTCAATTTTTCTACACCAATTGGTCAAAATTTTGGCCAAAGTCTTTGTCGTTAAGAATTTGTCAAGGTTTCAATGAACGTTTGTATGTGTTTATTTATCAACAAATATCCAAGCATCAAAAAATTATCCAACCTCTTGCAAATGAAGGTGTTGAAAATGATTTGGTTCAAAAAACATGCCATGTAATGAATGACATTTCTTATAAAAAATTCTACCAAATTCTATCAAAACTTCAATGAGCATCCTGTATGTAAAAATGAGTTTATCAATAATGATGCCATGTCATTGATAAAACTCCTCATCAAAATGTGGAACTATTTGTGTCAATACTTTGATGAGTTCTCAATATGTAAAGAATAGTTTATAGATGAGCATTCCATCTCATTGATGAAACTTCTCATATAAAGGTCTACTAGAGTACATGAAAACTATGATGAGTGCCCAATATTGAAAATAAATCAATTTGGTAATAGAAAAAGTTGTAAGCATGCACAACTGCATTCAAATTTTGTGACGACATGGCAACTAGATAACATATGATTTTATATTTGCAACATTCGAGAGGGGATTCATAAAAATATTTATTTTTTGTGTTTTTCTTCCACCTTGCATGGATCAACATTTTTATGTCAACATCTATATTATTCTCACACAATAAAATATTTTTAAATAATAAAAGATTTAGGCACACATTTGAATGTAATTTCCATAAGCCTAGCCAAGATCGCTACTAATCCTACTAATGTTTTTTTTAATACAAAATAGGATGTCTAGAATTTTTATATGACAACCTCACCATTTAGTATATTTAAATATTATTAAAGTTTAAGTTTCTAACCATTTTGTAAGTACCCAAATTGAGCTAGGAACCTTTAGCATCATCCTTTGAAAACTAATAAAATCACCTTCACAAAACCAATAAAAGTAATAAACATGACAATTGATGGACTTGGAATCATTGTACAAAATGATTTCAGATGACATTTCTCAAGGTGAGAGAAACTAATTGTTAAGACTCAACTTCTCCTTTGGAAAAATTATCAAGTAATGATTTTAGAGGTCACATCTAGACACATAAATTTATTTAGATACAAGGAATGCATCTACCAGAGGGATTTTCTAAAAATATTCTTATTTTCTTAATATTAATGGGACAGGATGGGCACATAAGTTAAAAGCACTCAGGTTGGAGTAATATTGGGATGGGGGACATGTCTCAGGAAGTCTTAGTGCTTCATATCTTTAGGCATCACCTAGATCTAATGACTACTAAGTATTCCATTTACTCTCATGAGAGAAGGATTCATGATGAATCACTACTCATAAACTATGGGTCAATGAGTTTGAATCAAAAACTACACAGTTAAATCCTAATAGCAATATCACATAATATTAATGGTCAAATACAACCACTTTCAAGCTACATGCAAACCAAAAAATGAATAAGTTGCATCTCAGTTAGGATTGATAAATATACCAACTAGGTATGAAGGATTCTAGAAGCTTGCACATTGGTAGAAATTTACATATTGGAAATATAGGGCCATAGATGGATTCTAATAACAATAAAAAAATGAATGAATTATAACCCTATAAAAATAAATATTCTAAATATGTAACTAAAATGAATTGGGATTGGAATTTTGTTATAAAATTTAGCAAATGAAATTCATATAGGGTCTCATATATATGTCTAAAATATACATTTTTTTATGATCACTAACTAGGCATGAGATGAAGGCCTCCAATGTAGGCCACTCTATTAAATATGAACATGTGTATAGTAGTTATGTGTTAATCAATTAAACTTAGTATAACAAGGGCTTGTAAAATTTTACTATAGGGAACTATAGACTAGAAATTATGCTAAATTCTAGGATTTGAAAACATCCCTAAAGCTATTGCTATTGACAATAATTAAACATTCATATGGGTGGATGCACCAAGTTGTGGTGCCAAAAAGATGACATAGAACTCCAATTTTTAAAATGCTAAAAGCGTGCATGCACTATAGCATGCACACATTTGGTCTTGGGCTCCACAAGCCTTAGGCTTGTGAAGCTCAAGCCAAAGCATGTGCGCACTATAGCATGTACACACTTTTATAACCTAAAACTTTTTATATATGGGTTACAAACCCATGACCCATTCCATTTCATGTTATTTCTTTTTTGTTGTTACCTTCTTTCTCCTCAACAACATGCACATGGTTTGTATAATTTGAATAATTTTCTCACTCTCCTCCTCAAAATGCCTCCTTGTCACTAGAAATAAATATCAAGATCGCATAGCATCTTTTCTACTCTATTTTTTGCATTTCTTTGTATGTTTTTAGATTGTTTTGTATGCTTTTGTATTGTTTCATATGTTTTTTAAGTTTTGGTTTAATTTTGTTTATTTATTTTTAATGCAATTGGTTTCTTATTAGAAAATGTGAATAATCAACCATCACATGCCCAACCTAATCAAAAAAATCAAAATGAAAACCCTCCATAAGATCAAAATCAAAACCCTCCACAAGATCGCAATGAACTTTCACAACCTCCACCAATTCAAAGACCTCCTCCTAGCACCCAAGACAATATAATGAATGAAATAGAAAGAGGGAAAAATGAATTAGAAGTAATCAGTGGTAGGTTGAAAAGTTGCAGGAATACTAGTCCTATGAGAGAACAATTGGCATCCTCTCTTTAGTCCATTATGAGCCATGTAGCTTCTGTTAGTGGTTAGTTGGATATTTTTAATATTAAGAGAGAAGAAAAAAAAGATATTATGGAAAAAAATTATCCTATAAAGATGTAAGAGAAAAAGGAAATAACAAAAGGTAGGATATATGTGCACTTTTTAAAAAATCTGGAGAACAAGACACTATTAAACATACAATTAAAAGGTTCCCCATCCCTTAGTCCATACATGATGATATTAGAAATAAATTTTGGGATAGATGGTCGATGGTCTTTGATACCCCAACCTTCAATTATCGTTAGGTTCCAATGTATTTCTAAATAAATTGTATTGTGAATTTGTCCTTTGCAAGATCCCCAATTACTTTGATATGTTAGATTGTTAGGGTAGAGGTGGGGGGTCATCATTTGAGAGGTCAGGGGCATATCATGACCCTAATGTAAATATGTCACCTGTTGTCAAGCCACAGTGTGAGCATGTGATCATTCTATAGTAGTGAAGGAATATTTAGAGATCAATACTCTAGGGATTGTCAATGCTTTGATATAGATCCTCATTCATTATGCTAGTCTATTAGTTGAGGAGGAGACTTCTTTGCATCATGGTCACATGTCCACATCATTTGGACCCTTTTTCACATTTGATAGTCATGTTGGAGACACTGTTAATGATGGGCTAGTCACTAGTGAGTTCCTGAGTGACACATTTGGCATTGGCACATAGGTAAATTACATTTATAATAACCTAATTTTATCACATTTCAGATGTATAGTGAATGACTAATTAAATAGCATGTCTCAAAATTGTTCAAAATTTAGGGTAAGAGTGTTCATGCCCCTAGTATAGATTTCTTGGCCCTATTTTACGTCCCGTCAATGAGTTGAGAGTTATGTATCAATTTAATCATTGAAATCAATACATATATTTATTAAGTATTCATATGAAGGATTAAATTTATTTTTTATTCATGTGCATCTTTTCTCTAATGGACCATTGACATTCAGAAGGGATTCTTAGCCTAGGCATGATAAGAGCTTCGTAGAGGTACATTGGTTTCATGTTAATTTAATTCATTTGATTATATTTGTTTCATGTTTAATGTTACATCTAAATTGCATTATATGATTTGTAGTTGTTGATTTCTAAGACTCCTTCTCATCTTTGCTAGTTCATCGATCATGGAGTTGCTACTACAATGGCTAGTTTAGAGCCATTGACCGAGGTATGAAAGAGTTTTTATAGTTTTAGTTGTCATTTATAATAGTTACTATTGAAATTTCAAATGGTATTTATAATTATGATCAAGTGATTTTATTGATTGAATTTTTGTAGGGCCTTTTTACTCATGATCATCTATGAGCCTTTGACATAGATGTAGAGAGTGACTATTTGATGGTGGAAAGAAAATAATTAATTTTGTGTGTACATATATTTGATTTGAATGTATAATAATTATTTATTCATATTACTTTGGTTGTAACAACTACAGTTAGAGAGGAGCTTGAACAAGAGGAGGAGTGAGCATGTGAGAAAGACCCCATGACCTCCATCATCTCCCTCCACACAACAACTGAAGACCTCTCAGGATTTCTTTCCTTCCCCTTGTGGGATGGAGAAGATATAGGGATAGACATAGGTGTATAAACATTAGTGGACATATATCTTGGATTTTATGTTAGTGGACATATTTGACATACATTTGATGTATATATGATATTTTATATTTGTTGTATGACATGTATTTGATACATGACATTATTAGACTTATGACATTATTGGTTATCATAATATATATATTGTTTTTCTTGTTTACATTTTAATTACATTTAACATATTTCATTTTAATGTAACTTTCATTCAAAATGATGCAAAGTGCTCACCAAAAGCTAGTGGATTCCCAACAAGAACACTTTTAAGGAAAATTACCTTTCTGACCTTCCAAAGTGTCTTCAAAGACTCTTTCCAACTTAGTTATAGAACAGAACAAAATTCTACCTAACTTTACAAAACTACTTGATTACTTTCCCTATTGAATACTTGGGAAGCAATAAGGAAAAAAAAGAGCAAATTTGAGAAATCAATCATAATAAACTTCTTGCTTCAAACTAACACGTTAGACACTTCAAGGAACACCTAATAACTATCTCAAAAACTTTAGCCTGTCATCTATTCCATCCTTCCAAGAGATTATTCAACATCCTATGAGTGAAAATAATCTTCCAATATCCTATGACTATATTTTCGTTGCAACATCATGTAATTTGCTAATTTTTGGCCAACTCTTCACAAAGGGAAGTGATTATGTTTCAAACCCATGGAATGATTATTAGGACAACCAAAAAAGATCCTTAACATCTTCCACTAACTCAATTTAGTGATAAAATGCATCTAAAGTGTTATTTCATTCTAACAAAGTATGGTTTTTTTTGTTTTAAAATAGGGAGTAATGATATTTGACAATAACTCAATGATCCTATATACAAGTTTAACATCAATAGTGATTCCTTGCCCTATTAAAAGAACTTAATAATCACCAACACCTTTTGCATCCTCTAACTTAATAAAGGGTATTTTTATCATTTGAAATCCATTCTAATGGATTACTAGTTGGTTTGATTGGTTACAAGGTTAATTTCAATGTTTTTCACAAAATTGCTAAAATTGTCAAAAAATTGTCAACCACTTTTATTGCAAAATGTAATTTTTGCACTATCTCTTCCTAAAACTTAAAAAGGTAGTTTTTGGTAACAAATAGGACCTATATAAGCTGTAATGACTCTTAGAACACTTCTTGAGTCAGATTATTCAAAAAAAACAAAAAAAGAAAAAACCCTTAGGACTAAGGCAACTTGGGTTTATAGGTGACCTCAAGTTCCTTGACCTTACAAACAAGGATTTCCTTATTACTATACAAAAACATGTTCAAAATGAGGTGCATGATCACCCCTTTACCTTTTATCACAAATATCCATCATTGGATGAGATGACATATAAAGTTGCCACCTAGGTGCCATGTACCACAAGTTTTAACATCACTTGATATGGGATCTCAAAATCAAAACATAATCCAATCTCCAAAAAGAGATAAAATTTATTGTAAGTGTTGGAAAAATAATACTTTAGCACTTGGAATTTCATCCATACCTTGCACAATCTCTGAGATATTTCATTTCAAAGATCACTACCCTATGGCATTTAAAATCTATTAGGGTCAATTTAGTTTGGCATGCTCGAGAATGTTCAATCAGTCAATAGGACAGGAAGAACTTGGAACTAGGATTTACCTAGCCACCCAAAGCTAACATAATAGATAGTTTGATCCCATGATGAATGGTTGGAACACCAGTTGGCAACTTTGTACTAGCCAACACTATAAGTTTCAACATCAATTGAGATGGGCCCCCAAAATCAAAATGGAGTCTAATCTCTGAAAAGTGGTAGAGGTTATTGTAGATGTCAAAAAAAATGATCCTGTAGCAACCATAATTGCATCCATACATCACACAAGCTTTGAGATGTGCCCCATCAAAGATTGTTGCCCAATGACATTTAGTGACTCCTAAGGTCAATTCTAGTTGGCATGCCTAAGAATTTTTTAGTGCACAATGGGATGGGACAAGCTTGGGACTAGGGCTTAACCTACCACCTAGAGCTAATGGAATAGACATTTTGATCCCATGGTGAACAATTAGAGAGATTCACTAGTTCATGACTTTGTACTAGCCAACACTACAAGTTTTAGCATCACCTAAGATTGGGCCACAAATAAAAATAGAATTCGATCTCCAAAAAGTGAGAGAGGATATTTAGGTTTTGGAAACACAATCCTATACCATCTAGAATATCATCAATACCTCTCACAATCTCTGAGATATGTCCCATCAAAAATCACTACCCTATGGCATTTAGTGACTCTTAGGGTCAATTCAGTTTGACATGTCAGAGAATGTTCCAGTGCTCAATGGGATGGGACAAGCTTGGAACTAGGGTTTATCCAGCCACATGGATCTAATGAAATAAACACTTTAATCCCAAAATGAACAATTAGAGAGATTCTATAGTTGGCTAATTTGTATTGGTCAACACTAGAAGTTTCAACATCACCTGAGATGGGGCTGTAAAATTAAAAAGGAATCTAATCTCTAAAAAGTTAGAGAGGTTATTATAAGTGTTAACAACATGGTCTTGTAGTACCTAGAATTGTATCCATACCTTCCACGAGCTCTGAGATATGCCTCATCAAAGATCCCTACCCTATGACATTTAGTGACTCTTAGGGTCAATTCAATTTGGCATGCTTGTGTAAAGACCTCTTTCAGTCATTCCCTAATTTACCTCTTTTTATTTGTATGCTTTTTTTCCATCTTTCCATCTCCCCTCTTACCAAAATTTGCATTCAATATTTATGTTTTCTAATTCTAAGAGTTATGTCTTTTCAATATAATAATTATATTATATTAATAATAATATAATTATATTATTCATTTATTTATATTAATATCATAAAATATATTATATCAATTATTTATTTATATTAATATCAAAAAATATATTATATTAATATTCATATTATGATATATATTAATTTAATAATATATCAACTATATCATTAGATTATAATACTTTAATAATATAGTGTGTTGCTACATATCTTAATCATAATTATATTAGATTATTATTATAAAATGATATGTATGACATTATTATATGATTATAATATAATATTACTTTATAAAATATTATTATTTTAATATCATTATTAGTATTACTTTATATAAAATATTTATTTATTATTTAAATTATATACTAAAATGGGGATATCATAGTCCTCCCCTCTCGAATTTTCTTGTCCTCAAGAAATTGATTTGATCCTCATAGTCCAGATTCATTCTCTTTCATGCATATGTGTTAGACACTTGAAAAGTAAACATGTTAATACATAATAGCATGTACAAGAACATATGAATGAAGACACAAAGTAGACACATTAATGCAGGAAGACACGAAGCAAACACGGGGTAGACACACGAATGCATGAAGACACAAAGAAGGCATGAAGAAAACACATTGATACATGAAGAAATAATGTAGACACATAGTATACATGTTAAAACTTTTCTTACAAATAGAAATAAATAAAAGTAAGAAAATGTTTTACCACCTTAATTGTGAACGTCGTGCTCCTTTCCCCTGTCTCAAAATCAAAAGTTAGATTGGAAATCCATGTTTTCTATAACTAGTACTATAATAGGGTGTATCATTCCATAGTGGATGGAAGATTTACTATGGCTCTGAGTTTGGACACACTCAGCTTTGGGCTCCCTCAGATTTTAAATTCATATTGGGATTCTCATGCCCCAACGTGACCGATTTACTCCTCCCCCTATGCACACTCCCTACCCACTAGGAACATAATTAATTTTTAACATGGATGGAAGATTTACTATGGCTCTTAGTTTGGACACACTTAGCTTGGGGCTCCCTCAAATCTTTTAATCCATATTGGGATTTTTGTGCCCCAACACGACCAATTTACTCCTCCCCATGTGCACACTCCCTACCCACTATGAATGTGTTTAATTTTGACATGGATGGTATATTTTTCTAATTGTTGCCCTTGTAATAGGTCCCATGAAAAATGGAAGATTTATTGTGGCTCTGAGTTTGGATACACTTAGCTTGGGACACCCTCAGACCTTAGTCCATATTGGGATTCATTTGCCCCAATGTGACTGATTTACTCCTCCCCCTATGCAGACTCCCTATCCATCATTTGACTTACAAATTACCACCTTACGGTCACTATATGTCTATTATTCCTTAAGCCCTAACCAAGAAAATTCCATATGGTTTAAGATGTATTGATTTGGGCTCACAAGTGCTAAGTGTAATCTTAACACTTCCCTACTTAGGACATTAGGATTTGAAAAAACCCAAATGTGCATATATTTCCATTTTTTCTTCCCATATTCCATGGTGGATATCATATATGGTGGAACTATTTCAATGCCTCCTATAAATAGTATAAAAAATTACAATTGAAGATACATAATTAAATGTAAATGATTTTGAAGATAAAATATTTAATTGAGCCAAATATATTCTATGATTTATATCTTCAAAATAATTAACATTCATAAATACATATTGCTATCTCTTTTAAAAAGTCAATATTGATCTTCTAAATTTAAGGTAACAAAATAGTAATAATTACTATTTATTTAATTCATCATGTAAACAATTTTACCTCAAAGATATATATTAAAATTAATTATTAATAGTCTAATTTACTTATAAATAAGAACATGCCAAAAATGAGATAAGAAATTAATTTTACCTCTTTTACAATTTGGACATTCTCAATTTCTTACCTTTGCTATTTCATGATTTTTGGAAGCTTCACAAATAGGCCTTCCCATTTTGAGAACCTCATTTAAGAAATGATTAAATATTTTCATAATTTAAAAAAATTTCCTCTTGTAATAAGAAAATATGAAATTAAAACAAAGATTACCTTTTCTACTAACCTCTTTGCTATTTCGAGAGAGCCATATATTTTATCCTATTTGATGTGTCGTACATCTATTACATTAGTTATGTATACTTCCCTTGAGCCTTGGTAAAGTATTTTGTCACTTCAAACATGCTCTCTCGCACATATAGATTGCTTCAATTATATAATCTTTTAACAACCACTTATTGCCATTTTGGAGTTGCAATATGACATCCCCTTTCCCAATTATGTCACATGCTTTATTATCTCCAAGATATACTCTTCCCAAATTGTGCTTTTGGGAAGGTTGTGAAAGCTTCCTGGCATGGAGTACCATGGGAAGAAACTTGGGAATCGCATGGTAAGAAATTTGTATGGTGTCACATGTTAACAGAATTAAAACTCCATCTTTGGTTGGTCTTACTCTTTCTTGTGCCTTTTATATAACTAACAATTCTTTTTATTATGTCTTGCTTTGTCACAAAACCAATGGCCACTATTTCTTCCTCTTGACTTCGATCTTATCATAGATTTGGACAAATTGCTTAGGGATTTTAAATCTCCAAGAGTGAGACCAGGTTGCCAACAACACTAAGGATGTTCCATGCAAGATCCACCAAGTCCTTTAAAAATATTTATATCTAATTCTTTGGAGGTACGAGCAATTGGAAATTTCATGTTGGATGGGACCGTTTTGCCACAAATTCCACCAAATATCCTAGGATGTGCTAAGAAAATTCTAGTAGGTCACTTCCATAAGAGATTGTCTAAGGAATCACAACAAAAATCTTCTTTGGTCTACTTGAAGACACACCAAAAGGTAGACTTGTCCATTAAAATATGAAGCTATAAACACACATTTACATTCTTAAACCAAGAAGTTTGAAACTACTCGAAGATTAAAATACATTTCTATTCTTTGATGGTCAAACCTTCATCTATACTTGGCAGGATTATGTTTGAGCAGAAAAAAAGCTCTTGAAAGAATTACATTGTATACCTAGACGTATTTTGATACTTGGACATTTGGCTTTTATTTCTACTAAATTCTTCAATCACTGGCTTTTAAAGGACTGAGTTTTTAGTCCTTGATCCTTTGTAGATATGGTGATTCAATACATACCTTATTCTATTCTCGACAGTCAGAATCCATATTAGGTTTCAAAAAGGCTCCATTGTTCTGATTAATGCTAGTGCTTTGAATAATGTATTTATTTCAATTTTAATCATTCCAAAATCTAGGAATAGAGGGTGGCCTGCATCGTGATTATTTTGTGTTTATTCATTTTTGTTTCTTTCATATCTTGTTGTAAACCCGATAGGATGGCTAGATCAAGCTCTGATACCACCTGTAAAGACCCCTTTTGGTCATTCCCTAATTTACCTCTTTTTATTTGTATGCATTTTTTTCCATCTTTCTCCCTCCCCTCTTACCAAAATTTGTATTTTTTAATTCTAAGAGTTATGTCTTTTCAATATAATAATTATATTATATTATATTATTTATTTATATTAGCATCACAAAATATATTATATTAATTATTTATTTATATGAATATCACAAAATATATTATATTAATTTTCATATTATAATATATATTAATTTAATAATATATCAACTATATTATTAGATTATAATACTTTAATAATATAGTATGTTGCTACATATCTTAATCATAATTATATTAGATTATTATTATAATATGATATGTATGACATTATTATATGATTATAATGTAATATTACTTTATAAAATATTATTATTTTAATATCATTATTACTATTACTTTATATAATTATTTATTATTTATTTAAATTATATACTAAAATGGGGATGTCATTGCTTGAGAAATCTTGAGCATGCAATGGGATAGGATGATCTTGGGACTAGGGTTTACCCAACCAACCAAAACCAATAGAATAGACAATTTGATCCCACAACAAATAGTTGGATAGATTCAGAAGTTGATGACTTTGTACTAGCCAACATTACAAGTTTCAGCATCACCCAAGATGGGGCCCCAGAATTAAAATGAAATCTAATCTCTGAAAAGAGGTTATTGTAGGTGTTGAAAACATGGTCTTGTAGCACCAAAAATTTCATCCATACGCCACATGAGGATCGAGAGATGCCCCATTAAAGATTGTTGCCAAAAGGCATTTAGTGACTCTTAAGGTCCATTCAATTTGGCAACGTTGAGAACATTTGAGCACTCGACAAGATGGGATGATCTTGGGAATAGGGCTTACCCAATCATCTAGAGCTAAAAAAATAGACAATTTGATTCCATGATGAATGGTTTGAGAGATTCAATAGTTGGTGACTTTGTAGTGGCCAACACTACAAGTTTCAACATTACCTAAGATGGGGCCACAAAATCAGAATAGAGTTTAATCTCCAAAAAGAGAGAAGTTATTATAGTTGATAACAAAATGGTCTTTTAGAACCTGGAATTGCATCCATAACTCACACGAGCATTGAGATATGCCTCATCAAATATCACTTCCCTATGACATTTAGTAACTCTTAGGGTTAATTTAGTTTGGTGTGTCTAAGAATGTTCAAGCGCTCAAGAACATGGGACAAGCTTAGGACTAGTGGTTAACCATTCATCTAGAGCTAATGGAATAAATATTTTGATCGCACAATGAACAAGTGGAGAGATTCACTAGCCGGTAACTTTGTACTAGCCAACACTCCAAGTTTGAGTATCACTAGAGATGGAGCCACAAAATCAAAATGCAATCTGATCTCCAAAATGTGAGAGAGGTTATTTTAGGTGTTGAAAAATAGTCTTATAGCACATGGAATTGCATCCATACCTCATTTAAGCTTTGAGATATGCCCCATCAAAGAACATTTCCCTATGGCATTTAGTGACTCTTAGGGTTAATTCGGTTTGGTGTGCTCAAGAATGTTTGAGTGCTCAATGGGATGGGATGAGCTTGGTACTAGGACTTTTGCCAACCACTTGGAGCTAATGAAATAGATAGTTTGATCCCATGATCAATGGTTGGAGAGATTCAGCAGTTGGAGACTTTGTATTGGCCAACACTACAAGTTTCAACATCACATGAGATGGGAACCACAAAATAAAAAAAGTAATCCAATCTCCAAAAAATGAGAGAGGTTATTAAAGGTGTCAGAAGCATGGTCCACATAGTACCAAAATTGCATCCATAACTCACATGAGCTCCGAGATATGCCACATCAAATATTGCTGCCGAATAGCATTTAATTACTATAAGGGTCAATTCAGTTAGGTGTGCCTAAGAATGTTTGAGTGCTCATTGGGATGGGAAGAGTTTTGGACTAGGGTTCACATGTCTATAAGGAGCTAACAAAATAGACATTTCAATCCCATGAAAAATGGTTGGAGAGATTCAACAGTTGGTGACTTTATACTTGCCAACACTACAACTTTCAATGTCACCCAAGATGGGGCCACAAAATAAAAATAAAATCCAATCTCCAAATGGAGAGATAGGTTATTGTAGGTGTTAGGAACAAAGTTCTATAGCACCTGAAATTACATCTATACCTTCCAAAAGCTCTGAAATATACCCTATCAAAGATCATTTCCCTATGGCATTTAGTGACTCTTAGGGTCAACTCTGTTTGGCAAGCTTGAGAAAAATTGAGTTCTTAATGGGATGGGATGAGCTTGGGACTAGGATTTACCTGACCACTTGAAGATAAAGGAATAAATAGTTTGATCCCATGACTAATGGTTGGAGAGATTCACTAGTTGGCATCTTTGTGCTGGCCAACACTACAAGTTTCAACATCAGTCGAGATGGGGGCCCCAAAATCAAAATGAAATCTAATCTCTAAAAAGAGAGAGAGGTTATTCTAGGAGTCAAAAACAAAATCCTATCACACTTGGAATTGCATCCATACCTCACACAAGCTTTGAGATATGCCCCATCAAAGATTGTTGCCGTATGACATTTAATGACTCTTAGGGTCAATTTCGTTTGGCCTACCCAAGAACATTTGAGTGCTCAATGGGATAGGAGTAGCTTGGGACTAGGGTTTACATTCCCTCTTAAAGCTAACTAAATAGACATTTTGATCCCATGACCAACAGTTTGAGAGATTCAATAGTTGGCGACTTTGTACTGGCCAACACTACAAGTTTCAGCATCACACGAGATTGGGCTACAAAATAAAAAAGGAATTTGATCTCCAAGGAGAAAGAGATGTTATTGTAGGTGTCAAAAACATGATCTTGTAGCACCTAAAATTACATCCATACCTCACACAAGCTCCAAGATATGCCCCATCAAAGATCATTGTTGTATGACATTTAGAGATTGTTAGGGTCAATTTGGTTAGGCATGCCTGAGAACGTTTGAGCACTCAATAGGAAGGGATAAGCCTGGGACTAGGGTTTTCCTAGCCACTTGGAGCTAATGAAATAGAAAGTTTGATCCCATGATGAACAGTTGGAGAAATTCAACAATTGGTTACTTTGTATTGGCCAACACTAAAAGTTTTAGCATCACCCAAGATGGGGCCGCAAAAATCAAAATGGAATCAAATCTTATGAAAGTGAGAGAGGTTATTGTAGGTGTTGGCAACACAATCCTATAGCACTAAAAATTGAATTCATACCTTGAAGGAACACTGATATATGCCTCGTCAAACATCATTGCCCTATGACATTTAGTGACTCTTAAGGTGAATTTAGTTTAGCATGCCTGAGAATGTTTAATCAGTAAATGGGATGGAACAGATTTGGGATAGGATTTACCCTTCCACTTAGAGTGAATGAAATAGATAGTTTGATCCCACGATGAATGGTTGGAAAGATTCAACACTTGGCAACTTTGTACTAGCCAACACTACAAGTCTTAGCATCACCTTAGATGGAGCCCCAAAATCTAAATAGAATCTAATCTCCAAAAAGTGAGAAAGATTATTGTAGGTGTCAATAAAATGATCCTGTAACACCCATAATTGCATGCATACCTTGAACAATCTCCATGATATGCCATGTCAAAGATTTCTACCCTATGACATTTAGTGTCTCTAAGGGCCAATTTCATTTGGTGGTCCTGAGAATTTTCAAGCACTCAATAGGACATGACAAGCTTGGAACTAGGGTTTACCCAACCACCCAGAACTAATAGAATAGATAGTTCAATCCCATAGAAATGGTTGGAGAAATTCACCAGTTAGTGAATTTGTACTGGCCAACACTATAAGTTTCAGCATCACCTAATATGGGGCCACAAAATTCAAATGGAATTTGATCTCCAAAAAGTGAGAGAGGTTA